>CM066031.1:1572891034-1572926535 GCA_033557465.1 Ichthyophis bannanicus | reverse complement strand
GCGCCATGCGCACCGCCAACTGTGCATGCACAGCAGTCATGCTCGCGCAACTGCGCATGCCCAACACGCGCTATGTAAAAAAACTCTATAAATTGTCCTGAGCACATGTTGCACGTTGAGGGGTTTTTTGTAGGCGAGGGAGAAAGAAGGTGTGCGTTGGCAGTGACGAAAGGAGCGAGTCTGAATCAGGTGTATTGTGGAGCGTAACTGGGTTTGTGATTGTTGGTTGTATTGTGTGGCTGTGTTTCTGTGTGGTGTGTAAGGTGTGTGTCTTGGTTAGGGAAGTGTTGTCTGTGTTTGACTGATTTAGAGGAGCAGGGCGGGGGGAGGTGAGGGCGGCCTTTGTGTTTGCTGCAGCTGCAGCGCGAGGTGGGCAGATGGTGCGGTTGCGTGACAGGGGAGATGGTGTCTATGGGGCTGAGGCACAGGGCATGGGTGTAGTTCCGCAGCAAATCAGACCTGCAGCTGTGGGGGCAGGGCAGGCAGGGGCTGTGCCAACATGGTTCAGGAGGCATGCTGAGGTGCAGGCTTGCCAGCCACGCCTCTACAGGCCCAGGGCCCAGCTCCAGGGCATGCGAGAGGACCAGGTCATCTCCCTGTACAGACTGAGCACAGGGGCTATTAGGGAGCTCTATGAGGATCTAAGACCTGACCTTGAGCCCCTGACTGATCGGTCACATGCCATACCAGGTTTGGTCAAGCTCCTTGCTGCCCTACATTTCTTTTCCTCTGGCTGTTTCCAGTCATCTGTGGCCGCAGTGGGTGGCATGAGCCGCCCCACCTTCTCATGCTGTCTCCACAAAGTACTGCATGCCATGGTCAGCCGGGTGCGGAATTATATTGCCATTCCACACACTAGGCAACAGTGGTGGACCCTGAACCAGGCCTTTGAGGCGTTAGCCGGGATACCACATGTGATGGGAGCTATTGATTGCACACATGTTGCCCTGGTCCCGCCTAGAGGACAGGGAGGGTAGTGTTTCCGGCAACCGCAAACACTATCATTCCCTGAATGTTCATGTTTGTATGTGATGCCAAATATGCATATTCTGAATGTGGTCCCCAGGTTTGCAGGGTCCCACCCATGATGCCTATATATCCTGCATCACTCGGCACTATTCCAACAATTTGAGGCAGGACAGTATGAGGACTGCATATTGCTGGGTGGGTGTTTCCCATTTCTGACATGCACATGGTGCTCATGTGACTAGGCGTATGTGCAAATGTGTGTCTTGGAGTAGATCACTCATTGTGTGTGTGTGTCATCTGCCTGTGTGGGATATAGGGGGAAGGGGGGGGGGGTTGCCCTCCAAATGCTCCCTGCTATGGTGCTGTGTGATGCTGGTTGATTGGATGCGAGCATTTGTGTGGTTGATACATATTATGTTGTCACCAGTCCATACACCTACCCCTTGTCTGGTGTTTCTTAGGTTCCCCCACTCAATCTGTAATAGGGTAGACACCCAGGAAGCTCTAAAAAACATGAGGAGTGATCTAGCTAAGCTTGATGAATGGTCTTAAATTGGCCAGCTGGGATGTCATGGTAGGAAATGTGAGGTCAGGCTTTTGGCCTGAAGCAATCCAAGGGAGCACTATTGTATAGGGGGTGAAGTACTCTTGTGCACTACAGAAGAGCGGGACCTAGGTGTGGTTGTTTCTGCTGATGTCAAAGTAGCTAAACAGGTTGAATAGGCGAGGGAAAAAGCTAGAAGGCTGGCTGGGTGCATACAGAGATGAATGGCTAGCATAAAACAGGAAGGGAGAATGCCTCTGTATATGTCTTTTGTGAGACCTCATTTGGAGTAGAGTGTGCAATTCTGGAGATTGCACCTTCAAAAGGATGTGCACAGGATGTGGTCGGAGCAGAGGATGGCTACTAAAATGATTAGTGGTCTTTATTATACAGCATATGAAGACAGACCGAAGGATCTTAGGATGTACGCCTTGGGGAAAGGAGGGATAGAGGTGATAAAATAAAATATGATGGAGATGTAGAAATACCTCTGCAGCATATATGTTGAGGGAGAGAGCCTCTGCAAATTGTAAACAAGTTCAGCTACCAGGGAACATGGGATGAGGGTGGAGGGAGATAGATTCAGGGGTGATATTTGTTTGTTTACTGAATAGGTGGTGGATCCATGGGATACTCTCACAGTGTAGGTGGTAGAGAGGAGGACAGTAACTGCATTCCAAACAGCATAGGACAAACACAGAGGATCTATAAAGGTAAAAAGGGGACTGTTGTACCTGTTGATATGGACGGACAGACTAGATAGGCCATGTGGTCCTTTGTGTCATCATATTTCAATGTTGCAATGCTGCATAGTTGTGATGTCATATGCTTCTTACAGAATGTGTTATGCCATTTGTTTTTGGCACATATATACCTGTGTCCATTTGAGAGGACATGAGCTCATGCTTTAACTTACCTCATTTCTTTCTACAGGTGATGCAGGATATGGGTGTCGCCCCTGGTTGCTGACCCCTGTGCGTCAACCACGGACACGTGCAGAGCGGAGGTACCATGAGGCCCATGCCACCAGCTGCTCTGTCATTGAGCGCACCTTTGGCGTTTTGAAGAGTCGCTTCAGGTGTCTGGATAGGACAGGCGGCGCCTTACAATATACTCCACAGGCTGTGGCAGAGATCATCATAGCCTGTTGCATCCTGCACAACATTGCTCTCAAGCACAATATCCCTGCAGAGATTAATGAGGGTCTGGAGGATGATCCGACGTGCCCCCCTGTACGTGCCCATGAGGACACACGTGAGGGCACAGCAATCAGGCGGCAGGTGATTGCACAGCTCTTCTCATGTACGTACTGCATATGTTCCCACATTTGTTGCTATATGTGTGTAGTGCTAATACAGATTAACATTTGTAGACCAATATCAGTAGGATGCAACACTGCACTGACATGTAACACACACTGGCTGGCCATCCCAATGTCAAATATAAGCATGACTGGGAACCAAACGATGTGGGCAGGGCAGAACAGAGGGCTGAGGTGGATGATGTGGGTGGGTGGTTTTAGGCTTGTGGGAGGTTTTGGGGTGACATTCGTGGTTTGTGGATGATTGTGATAGGGAATGCTGTGCAACCACAGTTAGTTTGTGTTATGCTTTGGGTGCAGCAAGGTGAGAGTCATGTGGTGTGGGTTTCACACTGGGAGAGAGGACCATGTTTGGGGCCACTTGTCCAGCTGTGCGTGTTTTTCATTTGGTATTTTGAGCTGATTGTGTGTGTGGTATGCTCTTGTAAGCTGGATGTGTTGGTCTGTAATTTTTGTATAGCGCTACATGTGCTATGTAGCACTATATACATGTTCAGTACTATCTGTCATAATGGTAATTGAAACCCTTCCGTGGAGTTAGTGGAACAGCACAGTGTGGCAGACTGTATAAGTCATCGCGTAGCCCTAACATGGATGCGGAGAAGGATAGGGAAACTGTGCATTGTCCAGCCAGGGTTTTTTTGTTTTTATTTTTCCATTGCAGAATAGACATGCAGTGCAGTGTTGCATATGTACACACAAACAGAAGTGATTCAGGCAAGATCAACAAGGTGTAGGTTACAGTAGGCAAGCAGAGAGATCAATGTGGGGGTGGATTGGGTTTTAGGGTTGTTTTCAGGAAAATGATTTAATTTTTTTCCTCAAAATTTTTTAAGCAAATCTAGCTGATGACATGTCGACATAAACCCATGACTCAACTACAGGCTGTATAAGTGCATAGAGGAGGAGAGTGCATGCCAAGACACCAACTACATTGCATACCCTAGAGAAGGAACGTAATGGCCACATACACAAAGAGGCTCTGATGGGAGGGGGGTTATTAGATGCACATATAGGCTATCCATGCTTTGCCATTATCACTTTCACACAGTGGGCTTACATGCAGCCATCAGGGTCAGGTCAAAAGCAGACATTGGGGTGTGGTTTAGCGGATATAACGCAGACATTGAGCTATATGTTTAGCAACTCAGTAGCACACAGCTGTTAATGTTAGTCAAGGTATGAGATATATACACCAGGAAATGTGTTTGGACAGAGGATCCCGGAGGTGCCCCTGCATATTTCCATGTGTTACAGCAATTGACAGCGGGGTAGCAGACGACATTGGGACACCAGTACACACAGTGAAGGGCCATTGGAAGCAACATGGGGGACCCAGGATAATACTGCAGCCTTGGAGTGAGATGGGAACACGGTAGGGAGAAAACACTTATGTTCACCAGTGTGTGCGACAACAGGGAGGTGAGGGAGGGGACAGACAGAGTACGGACCCCTGTAGTTTGGCAAAGACATGTCCTTGATGCCTCTCACATGGGAGGGATGTGTACAGTGTGATGGTGAACAGTGAGTCTGTAAAGGATGTTGGGGGGTGTGGAAGCTGGGGACAGGAAGGTGCAGTGTGTGTTGCACAGCTAGAACATGACATATGTATGTTTCCCTTGTGTTTCCCAATGCACAGGACATAGTTGTTGAAGCTCCTGGTGCTGTGGTGCATTGGCAGGGGACTGTACATCAGCCAACATGCTCTGTTCTGGGGTAGGTGGACCTACAGCTATATTGTCTGTGCCAGCAGTCAGGGGGAACACATGTCCTCGGTGATCTTTCCTATTGTCCAGATGTTGTGGTTCACCTCTTTTCCCTGCACCTGCCTAAACCATATTTTGCTGTTGACACACATATCCCCATGTGTTCCTATTCCAGTATGTCTTCAGCAACACTGTCTCTGGGACATGTCCAACAGAGCTGCATGTGTGTGGAGGTTGTAGGTTTATGGGTGGTGACCTACACGTGCACCCTTCCCCGACATTGTACCATGAGCCAATACCAGGGTATCATTGCATTTCACAGGGCCTTTATGTGTACAAATCTCCACTTGTGGACATACAGGCCATATGCTACTGCTGGCACGCTGCCCTTAGCATACTGTGTGTGTGTTCTTGTGTTGGCTGTGTGATGATACAGTGTTCAGGCTTTTTACATTATCATGTGTTGTGAGGGGTCTGTACACCTGGGGGGCAGTGGTGACTGTGCTATCTCTACCTTACTGGTGTTTACCGTGTAACCATTGTGGACATGTGTTGTGTGTTGGGAACAGAACTGTATCTTGTGTTCTGACATACCACTGTTGACCTGCTTTTTGTATCACAGATATCGGCGTGACATGGTGACATGGAGATTCTACATATTTCGCTGACATTGTGTCCCTTCACTGTGACCTGTTATGGCCTTTGAGTGGCTCAGAGGATCCCAGACATACACCTGATGCAAGCACACGGTAGTTTGCACCTTTGTTCTTTTGGTAATGACATCGGCCTTTACATGTTAATGATTTACTGTTTGTGTCATATACATTTCATGTTGGCTCTCTGTTCACGAATGCTGATGCATATAGGATGGAGCTGTGAAACACCTGTGTCACATGGGCATGGACAGAAACATATCCATGTGACACCCGTGTGTATGCTTCCAATTCTAAATGTCCCCAACATGCAATGTTTATTGTGTTGTGATCACGTCATGTTTGCCTGTGTGTCCCTTCATTATGTGTTTCTTAATGATTGACTCTCTGCAATTTGTGCTGATGTTGCAAGGCGCATACCAATACAATATTTCTCCTCTTCTGACACAGGGCAGAGAACAAACCAGACACATCTATTACAATGCATGTGGTATTGCCATCACCCACCTGTTGGGGGACACAACACCATGGAACTTTCCCTGGAAAATGGTGCCATAGGATGTTTGACCTGTGCGAGTGCGACACATGCCTAGGATGGACAGTATTATTTTTGGATTGCTACTTTGCCCATGACAGACCTGTCCAACACACTGTTGCTGCCGTGCTCTGGTTGGGAGTCGTGCTCATCGCAGGAGACACACAGGACCTTTCATGTACTGTGGCATATCGGGATGTGACACTTGACTATGCATGCCCAGGGTTGCAAGGATAGTCTTAACCTGACGTGTTGGATTGCAGATACGCTTTGGACTTTGCACACTGTGTACTGGTCCCCACGTGTGAATCATGGACTGCCATTGTCACTGTATGCTGCACATTCCTCCACAGTTGTTTCTTTTGGCCATGTGTGTGACATGGAACACAGGATATGCTCATCTGTTTGTTTCAACACAAGCATACAGCCATACGTGTGGCATAGGGGTAGCGATGGAGAGGTCCTGTTGTCTATGTCCACCTAATCTCCACCTGGACATGATACAGGTTTTGCCACAACACCGCTTTAATGCACACCAGCATCCTGGATTGATGGCAATATGGCTTCTGTGTGGTTTACTGTAACATGTTTGCCCTTAATTTCCCTCTCTATATACTGTTTCTTGTGTTTGTTTACGGTACAGATGTGCCGCTCTGCATTGATTTACAAACCTTGCATTGCATGTCTTCACAGTCCTATTTATCCCCTGAAGTGATGACACTCACATTGCCACGTTATATTTGGAGTGTCGCAGTATGAGTGTCCGTTGTCTTCCTTCAATTGTGCATTCCATGTACGGTGATATATGTGTACAGACACTGTCTACACACCAACCGGTGCAGGGGGACCTCCTGCATGGTGTTATCTCTGCATGTTTCTGCAGGTAGTTTTCATTTGAATTCTGTCTGTGTTCATGTGCCTCTGCTACCTGTTAGCATATCCTCATTGTGCATTTGATGTTTGTTTAGGGTTACATTGTTGCACCTTGGATTCCTATATCAGGCATTATGTGATAGCTGTAACATTATTTTCAATCTGTGGTTCTAAAGTTACAACGTTTCAACAACATATGCTGTTTTCATTTGTGTGCCTCCTATGTTGCCAGATAGATATATTTTAGGGAACAGATCAGGATTGATGTGTGTTGGTCCCTCATCATGCACTGCCTACTGTCTACATGCACTCATATGTGAGTAACACATTTGAGGCGTGCAACAGCATGTGGGGGGTGGGGGCCTAATGCATAGTGCTGCACATTATGTCTCCTGCCCTTCATTTGTAGACGGGCCAGTGACCTTTCTGTCTTTCACCTTGGATCCACTCACCTTGATATTATGATGGCAGGATCTACACTATCTGTGAAGATGAACCCAAATAAACATATGTGTTTGATATACATTTGTCTCTGCTGCTGCTTGATCATGGTGACAAACGTGCAATACAATGTGTGCCTTTGAGTCAGTCCTGACTCCTTGTGACCCAGAGACTCCAGGGTTTTCTTGTCAGTGTCACTGGAAGTAGATTGTCAGGTCTTTCTTTCAAGGTAATGGAGGGTTACATGACTTGCCCAAGGCCAAATGGAGTGCTAGTGTGAATTGAGCCCTGGTTGCTTGGTGTCCAAGCCAGTTTTCTAACCACTAGGCTACTCCTCCACTCTTTGATCACATTGACACTTGTATCTACTGATTTGCTGGTCATGTACATGGCCCACCTGTGCTCACATCCTGTGTATCTGCCAGCCATTTGCCACATCACTGGGTATTACAGGTTCCCATACACACCCTCCCTTTGGGGTAGTATTTTTGCACTGTGGTCAGTGTGCTGTTTGGGGTAGTGGTTAGAGGCATGTGTTATAATGCCATAGTTTGCAGGTTTGATCCTCACATGTGGTTTATCTTTTTCTTTTCTGTTGTGCTAACTGGACCATTAGGTACCAGCAGGTTCATCACCTCTACACACACCCTTCCCTCTCTTCACTGTACACCAAGGTGTGCCCTCTGTGCTGCCTAGCCATCAGATATTATCTGTTACATAGGTCTCTTTCTTTATGGTGTTTACATGGCAGTGCACTTGGGGGTTTTATATTGCTGTGGTTCAGCTGGTGTGTGGTACACCTGTTTGCATGTTGAATTCTCTCCTGTCCTGTTCCAGATTTTGCACCAGCTCCACAGAGCATCCTCTGCTGCCCTTGGGGTTTAGTTTCTTTCCTCTTTTGCATGCTGTATCCACTGCATAACATTTCATTGTGTGTGTGCATGTGTCTCTGGTCCCAATTACAGACTGTGATCTGATCTGTACACAGCAGATCTGCATGTGCATTTGGTCATGGTTACTGTTGGGGGTTTGCCTGTCCTGACAGCCAGCAGGTGTCTTGTGTGATGCCCTGCACTATTTTTGTATGCAGCCTTTGCTAATGAGCTCACGTTGGTGGTGTGGCCTACCGATTTGTGCATTGCCATTTGTGGTAGTGGTCATAGGTGTGATTCCTCTCTGTTCTCTTTCATTGTATGCTTGTCCTGCAGAACTAGTTTTCATTCGTGTGACAGTCATATCTGGGCAGATCTGTGCTGTGAGCACATTGTACCCTCATCAGAGTTGTGAACCATCCTTCTGTCCATCTTCTGTCTGCCAGCTGTCTGCCATCCTACCCTGATGTGCATGCTGCTACCCCAAGTCCTGCACTCCTACACATTCCTGCATTGCAGCTCTCCCTGGTTGCCTCTCCTGTGTGTGTTCTGCATAGCACTGCTACTCCACTGTCATCCTGATATTTCACCTATCCTGCCATTTCTGGCTTCTCTGCTGCACACATCTTCCCATCCTCTGTCACACACTGTCATTATTGCATGGTACATTACCATCACTCTGTGCATCGCTACAGCTGCCCCCGATATGTTTGTCCATTTTTCTAGCTGCCACATGGGCTGGAGCTGATTTGTGTGGTCCATCAGCTCTGATCTACGTCCTTCTTTTACTTATGCATTGTCTTTCCTTTCTGCTCTGTGCAGTGTTTGGGTTACGTGTGTGTTTGGCACATACCTCTCTTGCCCTTCAAATTGGGGGACCTTACTGCTCTTGTACAACGTTTTTGGGTTCACCTATACATCCTTGGGGCATCTTACGCCACACCTTCGATTCAGGCAGCTTATGGGGTGCCTACTATGGTGCCTTGGGAGTTGGCAACCTTTCAACATGGCCTCTGGGGAACATTATAACTCGCCTTTGCTGATGTGGTTGTTTAGGATGTGCCTTCTGGTGCACCCTAAAAGGTGCATTAATTTATGGCACTGGGGTGGGGTTCTTTTTAGATGGCAGCACAGATTGTTGTACAGTTGCAAGCAGAAAAAGCAATTACCTCAGCCAACCTTATTCATTAGGTACAATGGGGATTTTAATTCATGACCCCTGCAGCATCAGTCAGTGTCTTAACCATTGTGCTACACTGCTGCTCCTCCTTGCATGTCAGCGCACCTACTTAAGATTTCCATGCATTAAAATGCACAGTGCTGCCATCAAAAACAGTGCTATGACCTTGCAGGGTCTCATACGGCACCCTATAAAGCACCCTATAGGCCACCCTTTAAGCAACATTGTAGGGTGCCTTGGCGGACAGTGCACTTTAAAATGTGTCCTCTGGGGTACCTTATGGGGTGCCTTATGCAGCATCTTATGTTACAGCGCTTTGAGAGTGTGTTTGCTAGCAGCAGTAATTAAAATAAAATTAAAATGGCTCATATTGCAATATTACACATAACAGGTAGTGCCTCAACCAGCTTTATTCATTGGGCATAATAGGGGCTTGAATCCATGACCCCTGCACCATCAGTCAGTGTCTTAACCATTGTGCTACACAGCTGTTCCTCCTTGCATGTCAGCGTACCTACTTAAGATTTCCATGCGTTAAAATGCACAGTGCTGCCATCAAAAACAGTGCTATGACCTTGCCGTGCCTCATAGGGCACCCTATAGGGCGCCCTATAGGCTACCCTTTAAGCAACATTGTAGGGTGCCCTGGCGGACAGTGCACTTTAAAATGTGCCCTCTGGGGTACCTTATGGGGTGCCTTATGCAGCACCTTATGTTACAGCGCTTTGAGAGTGCATTTGCTAGCAGCAGTAATTAAAATAAAATGAAAATGCCTCATAATGCAATATTACACATAGCAGGTATTGCCTCAGCAAGCCCTATTCATTGGGCACAGTGGGGGATTGAACCCATGATCCCTGCACTATCAGTCAGTGTCTTCACCATTGTACTGCAGCTCTGCTCCTCTGTTTGCACATCAGCGCGCCTGCTTATGCTTCCTGCGCGCATTTCTCGTGCGCTAATGTGCACGGCACACATTAGCACGCAGCGCACAAGAGCGCGCGATAATCCCGGTTTGCTATGTTAAGACTGAAACGCCCACTCCTTATATGGCATCCTGCACACTAGCGCCGGGTGCACATTAGGACGGTTTAGTAAACATACCCCCAAATGTCCTGAAATTAATACCGTGACAAATAAATAAACATGTTTAAAAACTAAATGAGAGGAGAAATTACACACGATGCAGGACATGTACAACCCTAATATCATATTCATAGAACTATAAAATGCACTTACTGAACCTTTAGTGTCCTTCACATATACTGCGGCAATGAGAAGTATAGCCTTTGTGCTAGTCCCACGTACAATGATAAAAAACGCCAGTGCATGCGCTCTACATCAATATAGAATGGCAATGTGCAACATAAAAACGTGATATGTAAATAACCCACAAAACAGAAAGGGACAATACAAACCCAAAAGTCAAGATATTGAACGAGCATATTCTAAACTTCTAAAACAGCACAGGCATATAATCTAAAACCCCTCATATGAGCAACTAACTAAATAGTGGACAATATGAATAAAATCAAAGGCAATACAATCCACCCCATGACTAAAAAAACTTTATAAATAAGGGTATATAAATATCAGCTAATTAAAAACGCAATCTTAGAAAAGTGGCCGTGATTTGTGAGGACATACGAATGGCAGCAATGCTTAAATAATGAACAAAACGTTATAGTCAAGAGAACCACAAAAGAGGGGGGGGGGGACATTATAAACAGTTAAAATCTTTCTAATAAAGGAAACTAAAAACTGATGTATCATATTTAAAAACCAGTTAAAACATTGTACTAAAAAATGAAAGATACAACCAGGATGGATGGTGAAAAGGTACCATAGCATTACAGAAAAACAGACAGATCCCGATCCATACTTAATCCATGTGGGTGCACACTATTCAGATTAAATATGTAACGTTGCTCCAGACGTAATAGGGTCTTATCAATGTCTCCACCTCTCCAGTTAAGCTTGACTTTTTTGATAATAAAAAAACGTAAGTCAGTGGTCTTATGGTTGGCAGCCTGCCAATGTGGCACAAAAGGTTTATCTGCAACACCTCTCTTTATGCAACTATGATGTTCCACAATTGTAGTGCGAACTGGACGTTTGGTCTTGCCTACATACAGCATGTTGCAAGGGCACACTATGACGTAAATAACATGACTTGTGGCACAATTTGAAAAGTCATCTAAATAAAATTTGGTATTATTAATAGGATGTATAAAACAATTCTTCACTGTTAACACTGAATTGCACACTGAACATTGTCCACATGGATAATGCCCTTTATATTTAGAAAGGAAACGCCGTTCCGTGAAAGCTGATGGGACCAAAAGGTTACGAAGATTAACATTTCTTCTATGTGCTGTAATCAAAGGAACATCCTGAAATCCTGATATAGATTGTATTAAATACCAATGTTTCCTTAAAAGATTACAAGTCTTGTGGGAATGATACGAATAAAGGAGAGAACATACAATCCCATTTTGGGGCTGTTTTTCTCATAATGCCAAGAATCCTTCACGTGAAGATCCATGAGCTCTACAGTGAGCCTTATTAATTTGACATTGAGGATAACCTCTTTCGCTGAATCTATTCCTCATCAAAGATGCATGATATTCAAAATCCTGATCCGTGGTGCAAAGTCTCCTGGTCCTTAAAAATTGATTAATGGGGAGATTGTTTCTGAGAGATAAATTATGGAAACTAGTATAGTGCAAAAAATGGTTCCTGTCGGTGGGTTTTCTATAAAGAGTGGTATATAACCCATTGTCCGTTTTTTTGATCAGAAAGTCTAAAAATGGAATTTGGGCATAATCGAAAGTAACTTGGAAACGTAAATTGATGTCACACTGATTAATCCACACATTAAACTCCGACAAGAGATCTATGGAACCTTCCCAAAGAATTAAAATATCATCTATGTATCTGATCCACAGTTGAATGCAAGCTTTGAAAGGATTATCTTTAATAAACTTATCCTCAAAATCTGCTACATATAAATTGGCTACATCCGGAGCCATTGACGATCCCATTGCTACTCCCTTAGTCTGTTTAAAAAATAAATCCTGAAAACAAAAGTAATTCTCACATAAGGCATATCGCGCTAAATCTAACAAAAATATGGTGGGTATCCTCTTATGCATCTCTCTCTTATACAAATAGGACTCAATAATCTGTAAGGCTTCCATCTGAGGGATATTGGTATGCAAAGATTCAATATCCAAAGTAACCAAAATCACATCTGTACTAATATCTTTCATAGATGTCAAAATATTGATAACATGGGATGAGTCTCTGACATAGGACCACATTTGTGTGATGAAAGGACGCAATATAACATCTAACAATTGTGAAATAGGTTCCAAGATCGATCCTATGGCAGAAACAATGGGTCTGCCTGGAGGCCGTTCTAAGGACTTGTGGATCTTGGGAAGCACATAAATAGTAGGGATAATAGGAAAATCAACAATAAGAAAATCCCGTTCCTTGGCTGTGAGATATCCAAATTCATATGCATTCAGGACCAAATTATCTATAGACTTTTTCAATAAAGGAGTGGGGTCTATATCCAACCGTAAATAAAATGTAGTGTCATGAAGCTGTCTGTTGATTTCTTCAATATGATCCAACTTGTCCAAAACCACAACAGCTCCACCTTTATCTGCAGGTTTTATAATAATCTCACTGTTACACTGTAAGGATTTAATAGCTTTCAATTCATCTTTAGAAAGATTATAATAAGGAGTCCTAACTTTGTTATTAAATTTATTGACTTCTTTTAAAACAACCTTCTCGAACGCTTCTATCAAAGGATCTGTAGTAGAAGGTGGAATCCATTTGGACTTATTTTTAATAATGGAAATATCTTCACTTGAAGTCTGATGTTCATTGAAAAAGTGTTTAATCCGAATTCTACAAAAGAATTTGAATAAGTCAATTTGAACTTCAAAAGGATCAAAGTTCCTAACAGGGACAAAAGAAAGGCCCTTATTAAGCACGGACTCCTCATCTATGGTAAGTTTATATTTCAAAATATTAATAACATTACTAATATGTGAGGTTACTATCTCCTTTCTATGGATCTCTCCGAGTCCCTGCGTGCATTCCCCCTGCCTCGACCCCGACCCCGACCTCTCTGGGGAAAATAGGATACTCTGAATTTCCCTTGATCTTGTTTTTCCGTCCATTGTGAATTGCCTTGGAGATTTCGTGATCCATCCTGGTTGTATCTTTCATTTTTTAGTACAATGTTTTAATTGGTTTTTAAATATGATACATCAGTTTTTAGTTTCCTTTTTTAGAAAGATTTTAACTGTTTATAATGTCCCCCCCTCTTTTGTGGTTCTCTTGACTATAACGCTTTGTTCATTATTTAAGCATTGCTGCCATTCGTATGTCCTCACAAATTACGGCCACTTTTCTAAGATTGCGTTTTTAATTAGCTGATATTTATATACCCTTATTTATAAAGTTTTTTTAGTCATGGGGTGGAGTGTCTTGCCTTTGATTTTATTCATATGTCCACTATTTAGTTAGGAATATTTATATGAGGGGTTTTAGATTATATGCCTGTGCTGTTTTGGAAGTTTAGAATATGCTCTTTCAATATCTTGGCTTTTGGGTTTGTATTGTCCCTTTCTGTTTTGTGGGTTATTTACATATCACGTTTTTATGTTGCACGTTGCCATTTTAAATTGATGTAGAGTGCATGCGCTGGCGTTTTTTATCATTGTACGTGGGACTAGCACAAAGGCTATACTTCTCATTGCCGCGGTATATGTGAAGGACACTAAAGGTTCAGTAAGTGCATTTTATAGTTTTATGAATATGATATTAGGGTTGTACATGTCTTACATCGCGTGTAATTTCTCCTCTCATTTAGTTTTTAAACATGTTTAGTTACTTGTCATGGTATTAATTTCAGGACATTTGGTGTTTTGACACTCCCCTTCACCACCCCGTTGTATACGCTAGTAGAGATTTGTCTTACAACTAATACCAGTTTGGCCGGCATAATGAAATTATTTCCATAAGATTTTGGAATGATTCCCTTACCCTTGTTGTTTAAATGAGTTTGAATTCATATGTATTCTTTGACTTATTTTTTATATCAATTTCGTTTGGGTTCTATTTTCCTTTTGTGGGATTGTCATTACATTGTTGGACTTATCATTTATAATATAGTTATGAATGATTAAGTTTAATATACAGATAATATATGTTTTTATTTGCTAAACGATTACCAAATTGCATATTTAGATGCGTTTGGAGTATTCTTAAAGTTTTTTATTGTGGTTTATTTTTAGTTAATGGTATTCGATATAAGTGGGATTACTATTTCACAGTCTATGTTTTTAAGTTTTAATGATTTCTGTGCTTGAGATTTGGTTTATTTTTAACCAATGTAGTGCTCTTCACAGTAATTTATAAACAAGTTTTTTTATTCATTAATGTAAAACGACAAAATAATTTTTTCATTTGGTTTAGATGTTCAATTAATGTAGTGCTTTTTCATAGTTAGTTTTAAGTTGGATCCTTTATCTATTCATGCATAGCAATAACAAGATATTTTTTAGATTGGTTTAGATGTTAATCTATCCATCCGACATCATGCTGTGGTATCATCAGTGTACCACTTTGGATTAGATTTCCTTAGACATCCATCAAGACACCCATGTGAGGTTCACGAGACAGGCACGTAATATCAATTTCATTGGTATCTGTTCCTTTTTTAAATATATGTTTAAATATATGTTTTATTTCATTTTGTTTAATCTTTTTATATGTTTGTTCCATTGGTTTGTCACATTTTCTGTTTTAGAGGCCCTTTTGCTTGCTATTTTGTTGTCACACTCCAGTAGGTCATTGGGTATTTTTTCTATACAATTTTATATTTTACATATACAATTTTATGTTTTTATTAACTGCTTTTATTGTATTAAATGTATATGTATATATAATTTAACTTGATCCTATGTATTTATATTTTTATTATAGGATAATTTATTAAATTATATACGTGTTTTTAGATTTTTAATTTTGTAATTTGTTCAGTTCCGATTTGTTTGTTTGTTTTCTAAGCATGTTGATTTACTAAAATCATGAAGACCTTTTATTTTGTCTATATGTTCTATAATTCGCTCTTAGCCCTGTTTTATGATTAATTACATCATGTTAATGTATTTTGTTTAATATTTATTTTGTGTTTAGCCATATAGCCCCTGAAGAAGGTGTTTGAGAAACACGGCCTGTGTCGGGCCTTGGCTGATTTTAATTAATTGAATAAAACATTTTCCTTCCATTGCAATCCACGGTTTGTTCTGGTTTCTGAGGCATAAACATGGACAGGGTCGCAGATGTCCCTGATGTTTCTGAAAGTTAAGGCCGCGTGGCTGAGTCCAAGCCGGCCACTGTTAACCGGGTGGCACGGCACGCGACGAGTAAGGCAAGAGGGGGGGGGGGTTAGTTGGAAGAGAGGAGTCCGCGTCAGGCATCATTTGAAGTTATTGGCTCCCGTCCCACGTGAGCACGGGGAGCCAATAAGTGGAGGGACAGAGGAAGCGGGAGCGCAGTTGTGCTTGAGGGCCCTGGGCGATTCCGTGGCGGAGCCAGCGCGGGGTGTCCCACCCGCCCTCCCTCTTTAGGTGGGGTTGTTATGTTAAGTAAATGGATAGGGGTGTCGCAGTTGGAGGGGGGATTGGGGATCCTGGAGGTTTCCGGGGTCCGGTTGCTTAGGATAAGCTTGGGACGGGGGTTGGTACCCCCGACCCGGACAACCCCCTGGCTGGGCTTTTGCTAATAACATGGCAAAGCAGGGGGCTAAGGGGGGGGGAAGAAGAGAAAAAGTGGAGGCTCCATCACCTTGCTAGTGATATGGCTGGTGATGGATTAGTCCGCTGGGTTATGTTATGCGATGTTATGTTCATGCATTAAAAGTTAATAAAGCTGCGACCAGTTTGGTATCCAACACTTTGATTGTCGTTGTGTCTTTCTGCCCTTTGGAATAAGAGGATGGGGGTGGGGGGTGCAGGGGGGACCGGAAAAGGGAAAATGAAGGTTAGAGTTGGGGGGTGACGAGGAGCGGTGAGTCCGCGCTCCCTCGGTTATTGAGGAGTTGTTGTTGTTAAATGCCGTTGAGTCAGTGTTGATTCGTGACGACCCTCTGGATAGTTGTCCACATATCTCTGCCATACACCCTACCTACTTGGACATCCCCATGTCTTTAAAAACCTATTGTAAAATAGCTCTGGGGATGTCTCAGAAATAAAAGGAAGAAAAAAAAAGAAAATGGGCAGGGACAAAGATAGAATATTACTATTACTGCTACTGATTATTTATATGCACTACAAGGCATATGCAGCAATGTACAGACATATGTAAGAGATGGTCCCTGCTCATCAGAGCTTACAATCTCATCAGCACAACAGCTGAGGAGAAGGGTATATCTAGGGCAATGGTTGTTGTAGTTAAGTGTCGTCAAGTCGGTGTCAACTCATGGCAACCCTCTGGATAGTTGTCCTAAATTGTGTTCGGTCTTCAGTCAGGTGGCTCATTGTTGACAGACTGGCACCCATAGCTGCTGTTATTGTATCAATCCATCTCATTGCTGGCTTTCCTCTTTTGCATTGACCTTCTTCCTTGCCAAACATGATGTCTTTCTCTAATGATCCATCTCTTCGCATGATGTGTCCAAAGTATTAAAGTCGACAAGTCTCATCTGAACTTCTAAAGAAAGCTTAGGTTTGATTTCCTCTAGTACTGACTGGTTTGGTCTTTGGGCAGTCCATGGTATACAGTATTCATCACCAGCACCATAATTCAAAGGCATCAATTTTCTTCCTGTCTATCTTTTTCACTGTACAACTTTCTCATCCATATGACGTTACTGAAAATGCCATGACTTGAACAACTCAAATCTTTGTATGGAGAGAAACATCCCTGTTCTTGAGAATCTTGTCTAGGCCCTTCATAGGCATTCTGCCATGAGCAATGCGTCATCAGATTTCTTGACTGCTTGTTGCTTCTTTATTGATAGTTGATCCAAGTAGGTTAAAGTTGTCCATTATTTCAATTTCTTCTCCATCAATGATGAACTTATTCATTTTGCCAGTTGTCAGGATCTTTGTCTTCATTAAGGTGCAGACAGATTTTAAGACTATATTCCTTGATCTTGAGAAGCAAATGTTTAAAATCGTCTTCACTTTCAGCCAGTAATGTGGTATCATCAGCATAGCGAAGGTTATTTATGAGTCTTCCACCAATCTTCACACCTCGGTTATCTTCATACAGTCCTGCTTCTCTGATAATTTGTTCTGCATATAAATTAAAGAAGTAGGGAGAAAGCATGCAGCCTTGTCCTACACCTTTGCTTATTTTAAACCATCGGGCGCAAACACCGCCGGCAGCCCTCTCGCCCCTCTGATCCCGGAAGCAGCCGCCCGCAGCGTGCTCTGCCCAATCGGGGCAGTCCAGCAGCACACAAAAGGAACGCCATTGGGCGCGAACACCGCTGGCAGCCCTCTCGCCCCTCCAATCCCGGAAGCAGCCGCCCGCAGTGTGCTCTGCCCAATCGGGGCAGTCCAGCAGCATACAAAAGGAATGCCATCGGGCGCACCCGTGCCTGGTGGGCCTGCTCCTGAGGGCCTCGCTAGAGGGCCCTTTGGCTTGGCCCTTAGGCGGGGCACTGCATCCAACCACTCCAAATTCACGCAGTGAGAAGCAACCAAACACCCAGAGGACCAGTAGCAGAACCAAGGAACCAAGCATCATCATATCGAACTCTGAGCTCTCCTTTAAACGTACCTTCTGCTGTCAGCACCCAAGCACCCTCCTCCAGCCTAGCTGCATTGTCCCACCTGCAACACAGCCGCTTCCCTCCCAGGTTGGACCTGGTTTTATTCTCTCTCATCGAGATACCCCTGAAGAGACTCCATTGGAAAGAACTCAGCAGCTTCAAATAGCTCCTTACTAAACCTATTTGCTTAATTTGAGGTTTTACCTCCAGAAACACATTGCACAAGACAGACTGATTTGTGCTAAAAAAAAAAAAAAAGAGAGAGCTCTAAGATTCTCATGCATAAAAAGGTGTAACCATAGTATCTACGTTCTGGTGCTTCCATACACCCCTGTTTTATAAAGTGAAGCACGCTACCAAAGAAAGGCAGAGGAGGAAACTGAATCCCGAACCTCGAGTGAAAGATGATGAAAACACAAGTATTACAACACAGCAATTAGATTAAAAAGCATCAACCTACAAAGCACCTCCATTGACTAGACTCTAAAGGGGACAGATAGTAAAACATATTATATGCCATCTAGCTGCTTGTATTGATGCCACAATAGATTACCTGTTAGACAGCTTACCTGCTCAGATAGATTGTCTATACGGATGTTAGATAGCTTACCTGCCCAGGTAGGCCACTTTCCAGGCCGCCTATAATGTACATTATCATACAAACTATTATATGAAATTTGGATATGTGCCTGTAAAATCTCTGAATAACGTGTCTGCCTTGCTGAATACCATATCATTTGAAGCTTAGATAGATGCCTGTAAAATCTCTAAAATAACGTGTCTGCCTTGCTGCATACTGCTATACTAGGTAGCGACCACCCCCGCCTACCTACATACTACCTGAATAGATAGTGTAACCGTTTACTAGACTGTGGGCCAGCTGAATCGCTGACTGCAAACATTCACAAAATACCGAGCCTAAAGTGCTTTGCAGAGCAGGCCCTACTGCAACAGACCCAATTATTTGCACACCCATCCACGAGCAAACAACATTTCTGTCTAAACCAAGTTACCACAGAGACAACCAAGGAAATGCACCCAATACTTAGCTTTAACCAGTATCTACATCATCATTGGATTCCCCACTGGGTCAAATGCCTGTAACCCAGGCCTCAATATCATCTGCATCAGACATGCGAGTCATTACTAAACTGTCTAAATTCTGGAAGGCACTCAAGCATTATTTGTTCATAAGACACTACCCTGAACCTAGCTACAGAAACCAATCAACGAACAATCACACCAAACACTGAGTACACCACAACAACATACCCAACAAGAAAGGAGAGCCGGTCCAAACGGGCCAACACTGAATAGGTTATGGCCACAACCCGAAAACATAGGCTTTACTGTAAATAATCTGTAGATATGTTACCCCAGTTGAATCCAAGTTCTAATCCCTGTTCGGTGTAAATACTCTGTGGCCCGTCCGCACAGTTAATTGTTCTGTTTATTGTAAACCGCACTGATATGTAATAGCGCGGTATATAAGAGAAGTAAAATAAATAAATAAATAAATAAAATAAACCATTCTGTCTCCTAGTTCTGCTCAAACTGTTGCTTCTTGATCAATGTAAAGGTTGTGCAAGAGAACGATCAGATGTTCTGGTATACCCATACTTCTTAATGTGGCCCAGAGTTTCTCATGGTTTACACAGTCAAAAGTCTTGCTGTAATCAATAAAGCACATATGGATATCCTTTTAGTATTCTTTTGTCTTTTCAAGGATCCATCTCACATTCTGCGATAATGTCTCTCGTTCCTTGCCCTTTCCTGAACCCTGCTTGCACTTCAGGCAGTTCTCGTTCCAGGTATGGTTTCAGTCTCTGCTGAATGATCTTCAGTAGAATCTTTCTGGCATGTCAGATCAGAGCAATTGTGTGATAATTTCCACAGTAAGTCGGGTCACCTTTTTTCAGTATTGGTATAAACACGGATCTTTTCCAGTCAGTTGGCCATGAATTTATCTTCCAAATTTCCTGGCAGAGCCTTGTAAGTATAGTAACAGCTTCATCCGATTGTTGTAATACTTCAATGGGAATGCCATCAATGCCCGGTGGTTTGTTCTTTGATAAGGCTTTCAATACTACTTCGACTTCTTCTTTCATCACAAATGGTTCCTGATCATAAGGTATAGGTTGGAATGGCTGTTGGTCTACCTGATCTTTATGGTATAATGACTCCGTATATTCTTTCATCTTTTCTTGATTTTCTCAGCATCATTCAACATGAATCCTTGAGCATCTTGTAGCATTCCAATTTGAGACTGGAATTTTTTCTTTTGATCTCATAGATTTAGAAAAACCAATCTTGTCCTTTCTCTAATAACTTCTGATTCTATTTCCTTGCATGTGTCATTGTAGTACTTTTCCTTGTATTGTCTTGCTGCATGTTGGAAATCTCTGTTGAGTTCTGCGATTGCCTCGTTTTCTCCTCTGGCTTTAGCTTCTCTGCGTACCTGGACAATTTTCAAAGTTTCTTCAGTCATCCATTTTGGCCATTTTTGCTTTTTCACCTTAGGTAGAGACTTATTGCTTTCTTCCAACACAACCTTCTTGATGTCATCCCATAACTCTTGTGCAACTCTGTCATTTGTATCTAACGCAGCAAATCAATTTCTCAGGCAGTCTTTAAATTCCAATAGTATATTCTCAAGGTCATATTTTGCTACATTCAGGAATGGCTTGCTCTTTTTCAACTTTAGCTTGAGTTTGCAATCTAATAGTTGGTGATCTGTACCACAATCAGCTCCAGGTTTTGTCTTTGTTGATGCTATCAAGCTTTTCCATCATTGTCTTCCACAGATATAGTCAATTTTATTTCTGTACAATCCATTGCGTGAAGTCCACGTGTACAGTCGGCGCTTGAGTTGCTGAAAGAAGGTGTTTGAAATGAATAGATCATTGATCTTGCAGAATTCTATCAGTCTTTCACCTGCTTTATTTCTGTTGCCAAGTCCATATTTTCCAACCACTTTGCCTACTTCTTTGTTGCCAACGTTTGCATTCAAGTCACCCATGACTATCAGGTTATCCTGCTTGCATGTTCTGTCAATTTCAGCTTGTACTTGTTCATAGAACTCATCAACGTCTTCCTCTTCTGCAGCTGTTGTTGGGACATATATCTGAATTATAGTTGTGTTGATGGGCTTTCCTTGTAGATGAATAGAAATTAAGTGTTCACTGACTGCATTGTATTTCATTACAGTTCTTGTAAGTTTCTTCTTAACTGTAAATGCAACACTATTTTTCTTTGTCTTTCATTTCCAGCATAGTTAACCATATAATTATCAGATGCAAAGTGCTCAAAGCGAATCCATTTCAGTTCACTGACATCCAATAGATCAAGTTGTACATGTTCCATTTCATTCTTGACCACTTCCAACTTCCCTTGGTTCATGCTTGTAATGTTCCATGTCCTGATATGTAAGATGTCTTTGCAACCTCTGACTCTCTTTTCATGTGCAGCTAAATCAGCAGTTTCAACCACATCATAAATGCTGGCTTTACACTGAGAAGTCTTCAGCTCATCCCCAGTAGCCATTTGAGTGCCTTCCAAACTGGGGGTCTCATCTTCCAGCACTATAGTGCAATTTGCTTTGTGACTATCCATTGGGTTTTCGAGGCAAGATACAAAAGTAGATTTGCCAAGCCTTTCTTCCATACAGTTAATTCCAGTGTTATTGCATTTGTCACAGAAATATGATCCTCCGCTTATAACACCATCCCATTCTGCTGCTGCCCAGATGGGTGGTTTGTCTTAGTCTGGCAACTCAGCTGAGACTTGTCTATCTTGGGGAATGGTAAGGAAATACATTGGAGGACAAAGCAGATCAGGATCCAAAAGCAGCCTTGAAAGGTGAGTTTTCAGCCTGGATTTTGAAAAGGTCCAGAGATGAAACCAGACTCAGGTAGTTTATTCCAGGCATAAGGAACAGCAAGGTGAAAGGATCAAAGTCTGGAGTTAGCAGTAGAAGAGAAGGGCATAGATAGATGCGCTCTGCCAGAACAGCAGAGTTCATGAGTTGGGGTGTAAGGAGAGATAAGAGAGGAAATGTAGTAAGGAGCAGCAAAATGAATGCACTTATAGGTCAGTAGGAAAAGTTTGAACGGGATATTGAAATGAATAAGGAGCTAGTGAAGCGACTTGAGAAGAGGGGTTATATGAGCATATCAAAGCCGGCAGAAGATTAGCCTCGTAGTTGAGTTTTGAACAGATTGAAGGGGAGAGAAATGATTCAGAGGGAGACCTATAAGGAGGAGGTTGCAATAGTCTAGGTGAGAGGTCACTAAAGAGTGAATGAGTGTCTTAGTAGTGTGTTCTGAAAGGAAGGGGCACATTTTGCTGATGTTATAAGAGAAAAAAGCGACAGGTTTTAGCTATCAGTTGGATGTATATGGAGAAGGAGAGGGAGGAGTCAAAGATGACCCCAATGTTGTGAGCCGAGGAAACAGAGAGAAGTAGGACATTATCCACAGAGACTGAGAAAGGAGGAAGGGGAGAGGTAGGTTATGGGGAAAAATAAGGTTTAGTTTTGGTCATGTTCAGTTTCAAATGGCGGGTAGAATAAATACAGAATAAAGCCACAGTTTAAGCATGCAAAGTTTGTGTTGCCGTCATGAGACTGACTGTCGCCATGCTCAATCAAACTGACTTATGTGTTGAATGAGCAGGTTAGGGACAGGATTGGGCACGAGAGAACATTGTAGTTAGTGCAGGGGGTCTCATTACACACTATCAATGTTGCAATTAATGAGGAAGCAATTAATGCCATCTCATTAAGTGGAGTTAAGTGCTCCCACAACAATTGTGTCATGTGTTATGATATATGTAGAAAGGGACTTGAAGGGGGCTGGGGTCTCATGGGGAAAGTTTAAAGTGTGAGAACAGTTCTGAATATGCTTTCAATATTATAAGGGAGTTATGAATAAGTGAGACAGTCAAGGTTACATCTTGCATGGGAGGCAAGATAGAAAGCTCATTTTTGCAGGAAGCTGTCCTGATTAAGTGTGAACAATGTTTATGCTTGGCTTGACCTGAAACATGTAGTATTTATTGTACGTGTGGGGTATTCCTTTCCCAGCACTATATACCACTTACCCTCGGGACATCCGTTAATCCTCTGGGCCGAGGAATCACCTTACCTTCTCTGTCTGGAATTCCAGAGGAACAAACACACACACTTGCATATTAGTAGTATGTAAGTTTATTCCACAGGTTAGGAGGGGCTGTCTGTCTTTTATACATTAATAGAAACATATACATACGTCATCAACTCATCCCCTGAGGCCCACCACAGCTTATCAGTAACTTCACAAGGTTAGTCGTCTCCATGTAGAACAATCAATTTGTCTTAGCACAGCACATTCCTTTCCATATATAGATATATACAGAACCCATTTTCCCCTGCGGGCCTCTTAGTCCTCTTGCACATTTAAGCTGTATTTTTCCCCCATCAATCCCCCCTTTGTGGATGGCATAGGCCCACTATAAGAACAGCCAAACAGTCTTCTGAAGGACAGTTAAGCAGACATTATTAACTGGAGGTCGGTGGTGGGGCGCTCAGGTGCATCAGCCACCGTGGAAACAGGTGTATAAGAGTACATAAAAGTGCTGGAGCTCTGCAGGGCCTGAATCCAAGTTGCATTGTTCTCTGTCCAATGTGCCTGCGTCCAAGGTCCTCATGGCTGGGGAAACTCAGGTGTCTTCCAGGAATCCTCCGGTGCACTCTTGACGCGTGAGGCTTGTACCCAGGTCGGATGCTTATCAGTCAGCACGGCTGTGGGAGTAACTGCAATAATCTCTTCCAGATCTCCAAACGGTGGGTCTCACTGGCCCTCCTTATGAAAACAGCTTTACCAGCACACGGTCTGTCGGGCGAAACGATGTGTCGGTTCTGTAGAAGGAAAAAGAAAAGCATTATACACTTGTTCAGACACCGTGCACAAATATTTAGCTAGCTGTGCAGCATATTCTTCCTGTGGCTAGCAACAAGTCATCCACCATTATCACCGTTCCCTAGGGCCATTTCCAGGGTAAGGGTAAGGGTCGTCCCATCAGAATTTCAAAAAGGAGAGAATCCAGATGCCCCGGGGGTTAGCCTAATCTCTGCCAATACAGCTGGCAGATACACTGGCCACCTTCCTGGGGCATGTTGTGTAGCCTTTGTTAATTTTTCTTTAATTGTTCGATTCATTCGTTCTACTATCCCTGATGACTGTGGGTGATATGGGACATGAAATTTCCAATCAATGGCAAACATCTGAGTAATCTGTTGTAACACCTTAGAGGTGAACGCTGGTCCCTGATCAGAATCTATAGAAAGGGGACACCCAAAGCGGGGAATAACGTCCTTACAGAGAATTTTTGCTACTGTTCTAGCATCTTCCTTGGTCGTGGGAAAAAGCCTCTGGCCACTTTGAAAACCTTCTACAATGACCAACAAATACTTATAACCCCCTATCGAACTTGGCATACAAGTGAAATCTACTGATAGGGCCTGAAACGGGCCTAGGGTAGGGCGAAAATGTAGCAATAGTCCTATTGCTTTTCCCTTCTGAACATTAATCCTAGCACATAAGCATTGACTCAGTTGTGATTCTACTAAATGAGGCAAATCTCTACAAACAAATATTTCCTGTAACTCCTTAAAAACCGTTCTTTCTGTTTTTATGCCCTACCCCATGTACTTGACCAATTAAGAGAGGGGCTGCCACTTTGGTAGCCCTCTTCACCCCCCCCCCCTTTTTCCTGCCAAATCTGTGCTGAATTTAAACTCATATTAGGCTGTTCCCAATACATAATATCCTCGGGATCTGCAACAGCCTGCAAGTGGTGCAGAGGAAAAGAATGCTCAAGAGGGGAAACATGAATACTCAGACAGTAAAGGATAAGACAAATAATAAGAAACTGTCAGCATGCCCTGAGAGATATTATTACTACGTAAAAGTTCAATTTGGGCTTGTGCACACTGTTTGGCTGCAAGATCAGCTAAGGCATACCTTTGAGAGGCAATAGAAGTGTCATATCTGTGTGCGGTACATTTAATAACGTCGAGTTCTTTGCGTTTACATAAGGTGGCCAGCAGTTCATTAACAAATTGTGCATGAGAAATTGGTTTACCGTCTGCTGTTTTCCATCCACTACGCCCCCATAAGAGACCACAATCATGCACCACCACAAAGGCATACCTGGAATCTGTATAAATGTTAACACATTTATCAGCAAATAATTCACAGGCTCTAGTAAGCGCTACCAATTCTGCAGCTTGTGCAGAACCATAAGGTAATAACTGGGGCTTCATGCAAAATATTTGGGATTTCTACAATGGCATAAGCAGCAATGTAGGCGTTGTCTGCGGGACGGACACAGCTCCCGTCCACAAATATATGTGGAGCGTCCGGGAGTGGGGAGGAGGGCAAATCAGGACGTACTGACTCTCAAAGTTAATCAACTTTAATGCCAATCAGGTTCTGTTCCTTAGGGCAAAACTTGATTCATTTACTGGGAGCTTATGCCTTCTATTTATAAGGCCTGCAAGGCCAGGCATTCTAGTGTGGTTCATAAAGGGCAGCGGATGCTAGTTAACCGGGACAAAACCCTTCGTAAGTTGTGTATAACATTACCTCATACTGTACATTTTTTTTTAAGGCAACTGGGCGCTGTCATGTGTTGAGTTAGGAAGAGTTCTTTTACAACACAATTTTAAAAAACAGAATGGGTAGGAAAACAGACCCGTTCTTCCTGATTATGGTAGGTTGAGTCAGGGTACTTAGGGGGGTGGGATAGTCATGCGGTACGGCAATAGCGAAGTTTTCTTTCGGCGTTGTGCTGGGGAGTGGTGGCGCAAAACATGCAGGCATACCCTGAACCTGGGTTAGGTGACAATTTTTTTTTGGATAAAATATGGGATATGGGCGCATCCTCCCACCCGCCCGGCCCCCCCCCCCCCCCGTGGTCTTGAGCCAAAACTAAGCTACCATAGTTCCTCCCCTATTCCCTTACATATAATGTTTTTTTTATGTAGATGGGTAAAGCTATCATCCATAATTCGGGTAGTCCCACGTGTAGGCGCTAAAGGTAAGCAGTTCTAGGTGTGTTTTTCAAAGTAGGCAAATGTCTACTGGGCAAAGTATATGTTCTTCTTTCTCTGCGTTCTCCCATTTCATTTTCTGTGTATGTTGTATGAGGGTTGTGAATTGATGGAGAGCTTGGTAAATTTTGTCTTTGTGCCAAACGTAGCCCTTCGCAATATGGGAATCCCAATAAGCACAGTCAGGGATCCAAGCACGACAGGAAGGATACTAATCCAAGAAAAGCCAGCATTTGTGTCACTGTTGTTGGAAGAGATAAGTTTATAATTGCCATTGTATGTCATTTGTGTGGTGCGGGAGATATGGGGGGGGGGGGGGGGGGGGGCGCCCGGAGTTTTTTCCATGGGACAGCACAAAAAAAAAACCCCAAGTAAGAGTTAGTCCCTCAGGGTTGGAGTGTCTCACAACACCACCTTGTTTGTTCTTTGGACTAAAGACGCCTTATGTTCCATGGGAGGTTAGATGGTCTCAGAGCAAGGATACAGCGTCATTTAACACATTTCTGTGATTGTTTTTAGAAACATAAACAACAACTCATCATTATGAATGGATAAGGGTGGAGGGGAACAAGGTGGATGCCACATTTCAATTTGATGCCTTAAGCAACAGAAGACTACGCTGCTGGGGAATTCAAATGTATCCCTGCGGCAGGCGAGTCCATGTATTAGTGTTTGCCTGAATGTGTGAAAAAGCCATAAGATGGCTGCGTGATTGGGGATCGACGGGATTACGTAAAAAAAAAGGCTATTAGCTAAATCAAATAACCGTGACGCATTTGGCCTGCCGTATAGAATAAGAGTAAGTAGCCGGGGGGGGGAATAAATCGGGGCATCAACGTGTGCCAGTGGGACAACAAGCTGAGTTAAGGCCCGTAAATCCGGGTTAAAACGGAACCCATCCCCCTTAGGGATGGGATTACACAGGGAGTTATTATGAGAGAGAAGCAATCGGAACGACAGCCTACTGGCGACAAAATCATGGGACCAAGGGACTGCACGGCAATTTCATTAAGGCGACAGGACCAAAGGGTACTGTTTGAATACAGGCCGAAGCTTGGAGGATCTTTCAAATGGTGGCCCCAAGGACGGCCATAACGGGGGGGGGACCCAACCCAGCATCGTTTGGGGAGGTTGGCCCAGAGTTAGGAGGACTCTTAGGACAAACCCAGGCGCCTATGTAGACAGAAAATCATATTTAATACAAAAAAAAGGAGAGTGCAAGGCAAAAGAGCCATTCTGAAATTACTAATACGTTAAGTGTTCTAAGCGGACACAACAGGTCCAGCCCCAAGAGGACTCACTGGACAGGAGGGGGAATAATCGTAAATGAAAATGTGTAAACAGAACAGTATTGTTACCAAGCGCAGAGGAAGGACAATGAGGGGTGTCATGAACCATGTGGCGGTTAGAGGTTCCATTTATCCCAACTGAGGCCAGGAACCTGGCGGTTAAAGGGTTCCACTACAAACAGAGGAATTCAACGGTAGAAGCAAGTCGACTACCATATCAATTACCAACAAGGAGGACTTGATGGCCATTAATGCACAATGTACAACACGGGGGCTCCTTCCATCCACCCGTTAACTGAACCCAGATCAGAAAAACCGTGGCCTCGGGGAAGACCATATGGGCGTTGAGGGGGAGGTGCCCAGGTAATAGGGATAACAGGTGGGGGGTTGTGGGGTGGCGGCGGCGTACTAGAGGATGGGGGAGGGAGTAGGGACTGATGGCATCGTGGGAAGGGGGCACGGGCACACCCCCCCTCTGAGTCGGCACGGGGGGGGCCGCTACCTGCCGCGTTAGGGGACACTCATTTTTCCAATGCCCTGCTGGTTGCTTACAATGAAAAACAAATCTTGCTTCCTCGAGGATTACCTGCCCTATTCCTCTCCCACCACCATGCACACCTTGAAACAGGCCGCGCTGTCCCATCCAACCACCAAGATTGTGACAACTGATGGCCCCGGGGGGGGGTTTGATATCCCCCAGGGTAGGGGTGTGTGGTGTGCTGGCAACCCAATATCCTGCTGAATAAGCATGAGAAATTTTTAACCGTTTTCTTTAACATCCAAATCTGAATAGTATCCCGCCCTTTTCCGTTCGTTAATTTTACCTTTTGCAATTATCTTGGAGTCATTGCCTAAACCAAGCTTCTATCAGTCGCTTACATGCTACAGTCACTTCAGGTAGCCTAGGCCCCAAACAGTGTCTGAATATACACAAAAGCCATAAGGCCCCTTCAATGTGAATAAAACCTGCCTCTTCCTTCCAACACTTACGAAAAACCTTCGCACCACAAATGTTGAAACTCATTCCCCTGGTTCCTGCACGCAGGCAATAGATGCACCCGGAGATTCTGTTTTGCCCAAAATAAACGCTCAAACTCTTCTAACACTTTCATCCAACATCTTTTTTGTCACCTCGGGATATAGGATTGGGGGTAATTAGAAATCATCCAGCATCTCATCAGGAGTCGCCAGTGACTTAACTTTGGAAAAATCAAATGGGGTTTCTTCATCATACCCCAGGACACCCTCAATAATGAGGCAGGAGTCCTGCGCCAGTGCACGGCAGACCATGAGTCATATGTTTGCAAGTAGTTGAACAGTGGCAGCTGGCGTTTTCATGGGGTTCGGGGCATGCTGTACAATAGAAAGAGAAAGGATGGCAGGATCCAGGGGGTCTTTGCTTAGTAACAACAATCTTGTTACCAGTCGTTAAAAAACGTGGGTACGGGTTGTAATTATGGCCCTTAGAGTTAGGGTTTCTTGGCACTCTTATCACTGTTAGAAGTGCTCACGTTCATTGTGAATCCGGATTATGAAACGGGGGTATGAGGCATAAGCCAATCCCTATGATAGCCCTAAGCCCTACTCTGTTGCTGTTCCCACCCCCACACCCTATCTTCGGATGAAGGCATCAGGGAAGGGGGGAATTATGGAGGGTAATAAGGGACTCCGGAGGGGCAAAAAAAGGTGGGCCAGAAGGGGAAGACAGCAGCGGGGGGGGACCCTCCAGCCCCCACTCACATCCGCAAACTCACGGTAGAGGACTTCCGGAGATGTCTTACACAAAAGGGAAAGAGGAAAAGGGAGCAGGTGTGGAACAGAACTGCTTTATTGAAGATGGTCCATACGCGTTTCGGGCTTGCGCCTTCTTCGGGGGACAGACAGCTACCATAGGGTTAAATAAATAATGGAAAATCAAAAAAAAAGGGTATAAAAAGTGTAAAATAAATACTTGTGCTACATTTAAAAACAAATAAAGGAATCTATTAATATATAAAATAGGACGAATATAAAGTAAAAAAACATGTATCTAAACTGATACTATATATATAGAATTGCAAATAAATCAAAAAAGACTATTACCAGAGGGACCCAAAACAAAAACAAATTGATGCATATTGATAAAATTATTGATAAAAATTTATAGTTAAAATCTCAAAAAATGAAAGATAAAGATTAAGTATAACTGTTACAAACAAGGGCCGGAGGAACAAAGACAAACCATTTTAAAAAATTTAAAATAGTGAAATTAAAATATTAATACTTAGTAAAAATGATTGAGTTCCCAAAACAAAACAATAATTCAATCACCTAAAAGACTGTACAGCTATGAATAGTATTCATAAGAAAGAAGAATAAAACAAATCTTCCAAAAGATCATGAAAAAGGTGTAAATTGAGGAAAGAAAGAACGAACTCCTACCAACGTTGTATACAATGGAGTGTGATATAAAAGACAGTTTGGTTGAAAAAATGAAAAAACTATGGGCTATGTTTACGAAACGTGGGATAATAACGAGAGTAGTATGACGGTTAACGACCGTAAGGGCAAGTATAACGCGCTTAAACACGCGCCCAAACGGCCGGTGGTCTGTCCGTGGTAACGTCATGACGACGCGCGGTGACCGCGTTTAACGATCGTAAAAACCCCCGCGGCGCGTTTGTTTTTATTTTTGGTTATGGGAAAAAAACAGCGCAGACAGGTGCAGATGGGGGCGGGAGGGGAGAGAAGGGGTCAATGGGCGGGAGCGGGGGGGGGAGAGGGTCCCCCTCACTAACGCGATGGAATTCTGAGCTCAATTCCAAACGCGAATGAAAACCTGCCGTTGAAGGGCATCTTCCAGTGTATAAAGAGAAACCATGTTCCGTCAGCAATGTACAGAGAAACATGGGAAACACACAAAACGGTGGAGCGAGGTGATACATGTGCACAGAATTGAAATGTTCACAGGAAGTTACAATAAAAATGACCAAGGGGGAGAAGGAAAAACCCCCATGTAAAAGCATAAATCAGCAGTTAAAACCATTGATAGCAATGGACCACAAAGGAACAGAAGTTCCTGGAAAGCACAAAAATTAAAAAACCTAATGTATGTGGAAAGGGTCACGCTGCGCAGAACCTCGAAAAGGGAAAGCCACTGTAATGGAGCTGAACTGGGGGAGTGTGGTGTAATGATCCCACATGATATCATGGTTGCCCAGCTCGGTTATGGGGGGGCCCCTCGGGAGGGGTACACTGAGGTGGTATGTGCACCGTTGTCTGCATTACCAGGGAAATGACGGCCAACAGTAAACAGGTTGCAGGAGCAGAGTCCCTGAGCCAGCAGGCAGGTCATAATAACACCAGGGGACAGCACCATCTCTGTGGCCCCCCGTGTGGTGCAATGGGAACAGCAATGTGACTGTAAGACCAGAGGGTCACAGGTTCAAAATACCAGCTGGGACTGCCACCAACAGAACAATAGTCCTTACCCCCACCACTAAAAAGTTGAAAGTAAAGAAACACCTTAATGAGAGAAACAAAGGGCTGGTCTACTTTTACACACACCAAACACCAGACACCAGAAACAGGAACAGCAACGAAAAGTGAGCCCCGCACAATGCAGGGCACTAGAGGGCCCCACAGCATTGTCCGTCCCATGCTGTTCACATTCAAATGATGCATGTGCTGTATAGCTATGCCAACCCCCATGGTAGGCAGATGTAGGTCAGGGCATATTTATGAGGGACAGATGAAAACACGATAAAACGGGGAAATAGGCAGAAAAGAAGACTGGTTAACATACCAATCCACAAGGCAGCTGGGGCAACAGTGACAGCAATGGGCCACAATAAAACAAAACAGTGTGCCAACAAATAAAAAAACAAGAAAAAAAACAAAAAAAAAAAAAAAAAAAATAAAAAAAACAAAAAAAAAATAAATAACAAAAAAAAAAAAACAAAATTAACAAAACAAAAAAAAAAAAAATTAAAAAAAAAAAAAAAGATGAAACACTCCAATAAAACAATAAAAAAAAAAAAAACAAAACAAAAAAAGCAAAAAACCCCAAAAAAATAAACAAAAACCAAAACAAAAAAAAAATAAAAAAAAAAATAAAAAAAATAAAACAAAAAATAAAAAAAATATAAAAAAAAAAAAGAAAAAAAAAAAAGTCAAAAAAAAAACAAAAACTGTCAAATGTAAAAAAATGCCCCACCCCAGAAAAAAAAACAGCATAAAAAAACAATAAAAAAAAACAAAAAAAAAAATAAAAAAAACAAGTAAGCTGAAAACAATGGGCCACAAAACAAAACCACCACTCCCTGGAAAGCGACAACCAAAAAAAGAAAAGAAAAAAAAAAAAGGAACGGATACTTGGAAGGGATAACGGAAACGGAGACCCTTGCAAAACACCACCCCTTGTTATTGGAGCATTCGAGGGAGTGTTGTGGATTGTTGCCCAAGGATATAAGATTTGGCCATAGAGTGGGTAAGGGGGGATTGGCCCCCTCATGAAGGTTGTATGAGAGGTTGTGTGCCAATTTGCACATTACAAGCGATATGAGTCCACAGTAAAATGGAATGCAGAGCAGGGTCCTTGACCTGTCAGGCCCAGGTAATAACAATCTCCAGGGATCACATTGTACCGTGGCCCATCTCCTCAGTTGTCGCGTTGTTGGTGATATCTGTTTTAGTTGTGGTGGGGTTGTGCTGGTTTCTGTTTCCTAGGTATCCCGGTGGTGCAACAGGACACAGCCAGTGTCTCTAAGGCCAGAATGTCACGGTTTCAAATCCCAGCTGGGGCCATGCCAATCCTGCCCACATTATTCTCCCCACAAATAAACTGTGATGGAATGGTCACACCCTTATTGCTGAGAACCTACACATGGACAAAACGCCCCATCGTTTACCACACCAGATATAGGCGGCATTACCCAGAGCATATGTCCACACAAAGGCCCCGTCCTGGAGGGCCCCCCCACCACCATTCAGTTTACCATGCTGCCCCCAATAAAAGATAAACTGTGCTGCATAAAACTATGCCCCCCCACTTGTCTGAGGATGTAGCCCAAGCATATTTATGAGGGACAGCATGGAAAACCTGGATCAGTTGCCTGGAAGGACAGGACTTGGGTTGTGGAACCCTGCCATTATAAAGCAGCAGATAACAGTGACACCCACCCACCCACAGGCCCCATTGGCCAATGGAAACCCGAAGAGGTTTAAGGGGACAATTGGCCCTGCTGTCAAAACTCCCAATACTAGCAGGTGAATACCTTAGCAATGGCACCCTACACATGGGTATATGGTACACATGCACTAACAGTTGCCAAGGATAAAAAATGTAGAACTCATGTTCCATGTAAAAGCACATTGTGCACATTGAGCTGCGCCACACAAACAAGCAGTCAGATGTAGTGGTGTGTTGCCGCAGGTCTGGCCACATGACAGTGTCACACACAACCCTGGGAGTGAATCCACCCAGAGTATGTCGTTACCACATCCATGGATGTCCTGTGCACCTGGGGGGAAAGGTGTCGTGTTGGTTGATGGCTGCCAGAACCCCATTACCGTAGCACAATGAGGCATAGGTGGGGGGGGTGGCCGGTCTGGTCAAGCCAGTGTGTGGTGGCTGCAAGACCACTTGTCGACAGGCCACACATCCACCATTTTTGCCAGTAGTGGGATGCCAATGTGCATAATGAGTAGCAAAGTACCAGTGGGTAGAGGTCGGATAAAGCGGAACTGGCCAGGGTGTTGTAGATGAAAAAGGGTAAAAGGGCAGTGACATGGGTAACATTGTAGTGCCCAGGCAACCACATGCCCAGACAGGGGGTGACCCAAGGTAGATGCCGCTGGCAAGCTCAGTGTCAACCTGAATGTGCAGTGACCACAGCATGTCTAGGCCTCCAACATGGTGCTACATAGTAGTTCACTCCATGTGATAAATATGGGTGTTCCCATGGGGGCCCAGTCACAGATGATTGTGCTGGCTGTGTATGGCTGGCACCCCAGGTCGGGGTGGCAGGCAGCTCTGATGGTCACTAGCCAGCCTGTTTGCAGCTGGTAGGTAATGTGATGGAGTGCCTTGCAACCCCAGGGGGAAGCACAGATAGCTGGTTGGGATTGTCATTTTATAACCAAGTTCACCAATGTCCAGATTGCTACTGTTGGAATGCAGTTGTCTGGATCTGCAGGGGACTGGGACCTGTGGGGTGGTCACTGCACCTCAGTAGGGGAAGGTTAATGTTCCCCACTCCACTGGCACCATTACAAGCGGAGGTAGAATGTGCAGATTATGAGGGGTGACCCTGTTTGACAAACCAGGGGTGAGGGGGGGGCGGTGGGGCAGGGGGTTACACCTGCACCCCAAACACGACAGAGATGTCCAAGGTGGGTCAGGCAGAAAATAGAAAATATCTATCGCACACAGTAACACTGCTGTGGACGGTGCTGAGGACCTAGGGATGGATTGGCCCCACTTCACACTTCAGGTGTGAGCAGAGCACCCCACACAATGTGGTGTTGGGCAGGTCAATCAATGCCCCACAGTACACCAAATGGTCTGTACGCCCCCATAAGGGCAACGCGGGATTTGTGGGGGGTGTAAATGGACACTTTACACATAAAAGGTCCAGAGTCTGTTGGGGATGCAGTCCACGATGGGTGTGCCCAATGTGTGGAAGAGCTGATTAGCATGTGCCAGTGGGCAATCATGGGGGTGACTGTATTATTCAATCCCTCTGAAACCGAAGCACGAGGATAGCAGACATTGATAAAACCATGGGACAGCACACGTACATCCTGGTAGCAGAAAGCATAGGGGCACGACACCCTTTACAGCGAGTATGTAATATATGAGATGCCCACAATGGCTGGAAACCCCGAACGTTAACCACACAAATAAAAAGATAATATCCCCGGGCTCAATGGTACGCGCGTCGCTAAGCGCGGGCGCTGCACACGCAAGGCAATGCACGTAGCTCGGCTCGCATCCGCAATGTCTCGTCCACAAGCTCTCAGCAATCCCTCTTCAATATACAGGCCAATACCCCGTCCAATATACAGGCAAGTGCACGGGACTCGAACCCATGCTGGCCTGTAACAGAGGTCATTTACAGTGACCATGGTGCCACAGCTCTCTGGTATTGGCTCTGTATCGCCACATCTCCATACTACAGTAGCAACGCACGATGGCAACGCCCCCTGGCAACGCCACGTGGCCACGCCCCGGCAACGCAAGTGGGCACGCCCCCCGAAACGCACGTGGATACGAACCCGGAAACGCACGTGGCTTCGACCAAGCAACGCACGTGGATCCGCCCCCGGCAACGCAAGTGGATACGCCCCCGGCAAACGCACGTGGATAGGCAGGTTACAGTACAGTAAAAAAGGCACTTATAAGACATGGCCAACTCATGTCGAGAGGAAGCCTCCCTTCAGCCAAAGGGACATCTACCTGCTGACAGAGCTTTTCTGCCTACGCCTAGCAGAGACTCTTCCCTGGCTCGTACTCCAAGACGGGCATGGAATTAGCCAAAATCAGGAGGGCCTGGGCGCGGCTGGGGCCCACCGTTTTAACAGGAGCGCCAGGACTACCCACCGTGAGGTAAGTGCAGGGGGACATTTCAAGCCAATATGATGAGATCAACAGAAAAAACAATCCAGCAAAACCCTGCATAAAATACCCACAATGCAATGGACGGTGTTATAGCAGCGTGCTGACATCCTGCGGTCCATGGCAAAGCGCATCACACACCCATGAAAAAGAAACCCCTGCCCCAAGGCGTTAGCGGAAAGCCCATGGCAGAGGTGCACCAAAGGTCACAAGAGGTTATTGGTACAGGGTGCCCCTGCAGGATAAGGATGGTCCCAAAATCAAACCACAAGAACCTTGTCCCACCTCCATGGCCAATAGTGGAAGGAATGGGTTCTGGAACCTGTCCCTCTTAGAATAACAGATTCGCCAAGATGAATACATCGCAATGCATCTGCAAGACAAACAATGAGGGACCCCCCAACCCCCACTGCACACTTGACTGATGGTGACATGTGTGAATAGAAAAGAAAGAGCCCCGTTGCCCTTGAGTGATCCAGCCCCCATGAGGGAATAACTCCCCCCCACCCTGCACACCTGTCTGCTGGTGCCCCTGTGCGGAATATGAAGGTCAAAACCATCTGCTTAACACACATGTAGGACAATCCCAAATGAGGGCATCACTCCCCCCCACCCTGCACATG
>CM066031.1:1572820721-1572890534 GCA_033557465.1 Ichthyophis bannanicus | reverse complement strand
TGCTAAGTGAAAGGTCCCCAGAATCCCACTTTCGCCTCCCCTCCCCCTCTGTTGTGCCGCGCACTGGTCCAAAAGACGTGTCTGCAACCACCATGTTTGGGGCGCCTATCACAAGGTGACCACTATTTGACTGTGTCACCTCATGTTGACACACAATACCCCATCTCCATGTGTTAGTGTTTCTCCAACTGTTGTGTTGTCAATCCCCGTATAAAAAGCTGTGGACACCCGGTAAATATGCATCAACACACCTCTGTATTCCACTGTGCAAATGCATCTTCTGCAGTGTACATCTCCTACACCAAATAATACTGACAGTTGTCCATTGATGCTGCGCATGTGTTGACAAACATGAGCAATGTAAGCACACATGCCTGTCAAAACAATACCCCCATGTCCTGTGTGTTCCACCTGCACCATGATGGCTACATCTCATCCCACTGGTGTGGACAGGTGAGAATGTTAAAAACCATGGATAGGATATTATTGTTGCAATCTGCTCTGAATAACTCCCATCTATGTCGGCTGTGTTGTATGCGGGACATCAACATCCCTGATATGTGTCCACAAGGTAATCTGTGGATGTTGGGACTGGTGCTATCCTGCCTGACACACAACATGTACCAGAGCCAGGAGGCAAAAAAACTGTTGAGATAAGTTAAGATCAACTACATATGCCATGCGGGCAAATGAAAAAACACTGCCAAAACCGCAAACACAATCACCACAAATGCAGTGTCACCATTGGCTACCGTCAGTCACACCTTGGGTGATCTGGGGACCCGCTGCACCTCTGTATGTGTCGACACTGTAAAAGACTGCAATGAATGAATCATCTCCAAAAAAAAACAGTAGCAATGATATGGACCCCCCTGGCTCCACAAGCACATGTCAACATGACTCACAATATCCATGTACTGTGCTACGTGAGGACGGTATGTCAGTACGGGACAATGGGTGTTTGCACAAACACCCGTCCCAAGTAAGAACAATCACATCATAGGGAACGTAGTCATGCGCATGGTGTACTGGGCTGGTCGGACACGTTGCACCATTACCTAACCAAACATAACACACATAGCCAGAGCACCGGAGCATAACACACACACAATCACCTACAGATTGTAGGTGATGAACAAATAGCCAACAGGAAAGCTCTCCAAAAACATGTGCCTCACTCCCACAGTGAACCCCTTACCATATGCCTGAAACAGTGCTCCACACACAAACGAAAAAGACATAACTGGGTTAGCACAGCATTGTTGTTAACACAAACAGCCACTGATCTGATGGTTACTGTCAGCCCAAAAAGATTCCGAACGGTGTATCAACACCGACCCACACAATACAACAAAAGATGCTGTTGGGCCCTGTGCACAGTGTCCAATCACCACACTCATGGCTATATGCTACCATTGGATGTTCAGTGTAATGACAATGCAGTGTTTGCAGCCGATAGCTTACATGGTACAGAAACATCACCCCTGTGATTACCATCACCACGCACACAAAAAAAACATATCGTGGGAATATATGCCAAACCATACCAGTGAATATCTCTGCAATCAACCTCCGCCTGACCGCTGTGCCCGCCTGTGTGTCACCACTGCCATGTACAGGAGTGGCACGGCTGGATCCTCCTCCAGAATTCATTAATCTCTGCAGGAATATCATGCCGGAGAGCAATGTTGTGCAGGATGCAACAGGCTAGGATTATCTATGCAACAGTCATTGGCTCATACGGTAAGGGCCCCACCTGGCCTATCCAGACACCTGAAGCGGACAGTTCAAACCGACAAAGGTAGCGCTCTATGACAGAGCGGCTGGAGGCATGGGCCTCAGGTACCTCCGCTCTGCACGTGGTCCGTGGCTGACGCACAGGGGTCAGCGGCCCGCGGGCGGACACCCATACCCTGACATCACCTGCAAAACGAAATGTTTCAGGTGAATATATGGACGCATGACAGCACAAATTGACACAGGTATAGACGTGAGAAACAAATGCATAACACCTCATGACACACAGTGGGTTCCTGACAGCAGGAAATGTTACATTTGCCAAAAAAAGACCTCTGTTCATAGAAATGGAAAAAAGGGCCTCATGATTCTGTGCAGACATGGCCAAACATATAACACAGTCCCATTTGTGCCTCCACAGATACGCCTATGTGTAGCACATGCGTCTTTGTTGGATGGCAGGGTTTTAATGTTATACACTATCACTACTGCACCAAGCCAAGGTTAGACAGTAAAAACCACCAATACACAGATAACGTATGGGGTGAAATGTAATATGTTAGCAAACAATAAACACCCAAACAATAATGTGTTGTGAGGCAATGTAGGTGCCAACACCACACCATGTCTAACCTGGAGGTCTGACAAGATCAACACAAGCCTCACCCTCCACAAACCCCCGTGTCCTGAAAGGTCTACATATCTACATTATAGGCAAGCCTGACTCCATATGCTGTTGCTTGTTGACCCGACCAACCATGTTAGTAGGACACCCTTGGGCATTGTCCCACATCATGTTTTCCCCCTTTTTCACTCCCAGTGTTGATCAGCGGATACACAGAATTGCACACTGTAGCCCACATGAAGACCTACCAATATCCAACAGTTACTGGAGTTTGAGACTACAGTCCTGTGTATGTGCTACCAAATACCTCTCTGTATGGCCCCAAGTTGGCCCCTTGCCCTTGCATGTCACCCTTACCAAATGCTGAGTAACAGCAGGATAATCACATACAATGATGCCTAATTACCACACATCTGCAGTGGCCCAAGGTAATGCACACCCCTAGACCTATATTTGCACCGGCCCTGCCATGGCACAGGCCTTAAAACAATCAACATTTCCGATGCAAACATGTACTCCCATTGTGCAAAGGTCCAGGAACATACATCCATACGTCCTCAACCCCCCCCCACCCATTAGCTAACATGAAATGGCTAACAACCGACACACTCAAACTAAAACATAAAGTCCCCTCCAGAACACTCTACTCCGCATCTTGTTGCTCTCTGTACTGTTAGTGAGTGTGTTGGACCAATCACAATCACACATGGATCATTTAGCTGTTATCGCTCTGGGGTGCATTGATTGTCTCAAGGACATCTCAATGGTTATCAGGACATACAGCACAGTTCTCGTACGTGTTATGGCACGGCTTTCTCTCTGGCATTCGACAATCTTCTCTCTCCTATGTGGTAAATGTATCTCTTTTCGCTGTTTTTGTATGGGGAATGTTGGAGTTGGAGGGAATCAACCCAAGGGTGAAGGGAAGAAAGAGGCGAGTGGTGCTAATCGACTTAACTCCCGACGGGGCGGGGGATGGGAAAGGCAAATAGGGAAAAACAAAAAAAATGAAATCCAAAGCCACGGTATAGTGCACAGCTGGGTTTAGAACACATGGACACCTACCAAACCACCCCCTCCCGCTCGCTGTGGCAAACTGAAATACACTCACAGGTAGCATCCTACAACCATGATACACTTCTGCTCTGGTGCATAGTTCCAACACAACCATCAGCACGTTTTATCACAGATATTGTTTCAAAACTGATGTTACATGTCCAATCATGTCCCCTGTTACTCAACGTGTACAACCCACTAAGGATGTAAACTCATAACATTCCTCTGTCTGCTGACTGTGAGGTCAATATCCAACTGCACATAGAGGAAACGGCGCACGAGATGAGAGCTGTTACTCAAACACACAAATATATGCATGATGTCATGATAGATTTGGAAATACTCACACAGCAATATTCTGTCCCAATTCTGTACCTACTCAAATTGATGAAATAGTGCTGAGATATGCAGGATATAGGAGTCGTGGGTGGACCCTGCAAAACTTTGGACCACATTCAGAATATGCAGATTAGCATCACATACAACCTGAACATTCAGGGAATGGTAGTGTTTGCGGTTTCGGAACACCACCTCGCTGTCTCTGGGCGGGGACCAGGGCAACATGTGTGCAATCAATAGCTCCCATCACGTGTGGTATCCCGGCTAACGCCGCAAAGGCTTGGTTCAGGGTCCCCCACTGTTGCCTATTGTTGGGAAGGCCTATGTAATTCCCCACCCGTCTGACCATGGCACGCAGTACCTGGTGGAGACAGCGTGAGAAGGTGGGGCGGCTCATGCCACCCACTGCGGCCACATATGACTGGAAACAGCCAGAGGCAAAAAAATGTAAGGGCATCGAGGAGCTTGACTACACCCGGGAGGGCATGGGACCGGTCAGTCAGGGGCTCCAGGTCAGGTCTTAGATCCTCATAGAGCCCCCTAATAGCCCTTGGTGCTTAGTCTTTAAAGGGAAATGACCTGGTCCTCACGCATGCCTTGGAGCTGGCCCTGGGCCTGTAGAGGAGAGTCTGCCGAGCCTGCACCTCAGCACGCCGTCTGCGCCTTCTACGCACAGCACATCTCTGTGCCGCCTCCACAGGAGCAGGTCTGATTTGCTGCGGGTCCACACCCATGCCCTGTGCCACAGCCACATGGACACCATATTCCCTGTCCAGCAACCGCAGCATCCGCCCACGTCTTCGGGCACATGCAAAAACATATATCTCGGCCATCAATCCCTCCACTGTGGTCACACACACACACACACACACCACCTCCCGAAAACACTGGACACCTTACAAAACAATACAGACACTAGCCACACAAGACCAGACACTACAGACAACACAACAAAGAACATTCCAATGAGCACTACAATCACTACATACCACAATACAACACTACAAACGCTACACAAACCACTACAAGCAGCAGTACATGCACTACAAGCACAACAGACAATGTAAACACTACATACACTACAAACAACACTAGTAACAACACCTGCTCTCAGCTCTCTCTATCTCACCAAACAACACTCGCCGCGCCTACAAAACAACCCTCAATTTGGCCAAAGGTTCGGCATAATTTTATATAGGTAAATGGATGTCCGTAGAGTGCGCATGCGCCGTTGTGCGACGGCGCCGCTTGTGCGCGGTGCCCCTGTACAACAGGGGCGCATGTGCAATCCGTTACGCATGGGCGTTTGCCTGTCGCGCCGCACACGTTCAAATGATAGCGCATGTGCAGGTGGTGTGTGCGAGGCGCATGTGCAATTTGAGGCTTATGTTTGTTGGTTTGTGCACGGCGCCCATGCATCTCATTATGCCTGTCCGGATGCGTTGCCTGTGCGTGACGATGCACACACAAACGCACATGCGCAAAGAGTGCACATGCGTGCCTCGCACACAACCCAAACCCACCAACGAACGCCTATGCATAAGTGCAGTTACGCACCGCGCACAAGCAGAACCGTCGCACAATGTCGCATGCGCAATGTAACCAACGTGCAAAAACAAATATAAAAACACTACACGCCTGGAAAACATTGAGGGTTGTTGGAGGACGTCTAGTTTTGTGAGAGATAGGTTGTGGAGGAATAGTTGGTGAGGGTTCATAGTAGGAGGTGTGTTGTATCTGTAGTCAAATAGTTTGTTGTGGTCATTTGTCCTCTGTAGTGTTGGGTGTATTGTTCCGTTTACTGTGTTGGTTTATTGCTATTGAGTATATAGCTGTTTGTGTCTGTGGTGCACGTGGGGTAGGAGAGGCAGAAGGGGTGTTGTGCGGTGAGGAGGGGAGGGGGGAGCGGACATGTGGGAGGAGGGTGGTGGATGAGCAGAGTGAGTGGGATCGAGAGAGGGAGAGAGAGGGGGCCCGAGAGAGGGGGAGGGGGAGGGATAGAGAGAGGGATAGAGAGAGGGAGAGAGAGAGGGGAGAGGGAGGGATAGAGAGAGGGAGAGAGAGAGGGGGAGAGGGAGGGATAGAGAGAGGTATAGGGGGAGGGCGAGTTTGGGATAGGGTGAGGGTGAGGAGGTGGGCCCACCAGTGCCACTGGGGCCAGGACCTTCAGGCCCGATGGAGGGTGAGCCATCAGCAAGGGGCCAGCCTGCTCCCAGCAGACACACTGGGAAAAGGAAGAGGGTCCCTGTGCCTGAAAGCCTGAGAAGGAGGGCCACACGGTTCACAGATTGTGAGAACCACAACCTCCTAGCCATGGGGGCTAGAGCAATACGAGGTTCTCTTTGGCAGGCGGAGCACACGGACATCAACAGCAGGGCGAATGCGGCGTGGGAGGAGGTAAGCAGAAGCATGGTTTGAGGCAGGGGGACACCCGAGGGACATAGAGAGCCTCAAAAAGAGGTTCTCCGACATCAAAAGAGGTGTGCGCCATCACATGTGTGAGGAAGAACAGCATGCACGTGGCACAGGTGGCGGCGGCCCCCTACCAACCCTGCTCAGCCCCCTGGAGCAGCATCTTGCACAGAGACTCGGTCCTGTCTACACATATGGGCTGCCTACGGCCCTGGACACCGCACACACACAGGCAGGTATGTATGCTACGCATATCCATTACGACTCATGACCCCCATGGGATCACCATTGTGTAGATAGGTTATGTGAGTGCAGTTGGGATTGTCTGCTATCTGCCGAGACGCATCTACAGTACAAGCAGGAATGAGCCATCACATATGTGACTGTCAGTACCGACAGAGCCTGCACGGGAATGCTGCCCAGCTAACGATCATAACGTATTTGGCAACATCCCTTGCGCCTGCGCGCTGAACTGCCTCCTTCTCCAGAGCCTCCCTTCAGTGTCTGAGGCCTCCATGGAGCCCGAAGGACGTTCCTCCTGTCACCGCAGAAACCTTTGTGTGAAAATGATGTCAACACCTATCTCCCTTGTTATCGTGTGTGTTGCGGCTGTATGTGCCACTGACACAGGTACCCCTGGGGGTGTATGTCCAGAATCGTGATAAACATTTTCCGCATCCTCATGTCCCAACCTCTTGGGGCACAAGGCCTCTGCATCATGGAGCCAACATCACTGAGGGGATGCTATGACTGTGGAAACAACGTTCCCTGCTTAAACTCCATTTACTGTTTTCCAACCCGTATAGGTTCATGACCATTTCCCGCCTGCATTGCCTTGTCCAAACACGGTGCTGGAAGCATGACGTCCTCAGTCTCCCTCGATAACATTTGTGCCATGCCACATGGGGTACAAGCTGTCCCCACTCTACAGGATCCGGTAACCCACACAACGTCTCTGAGGACTAGTTAATGCTTGCGTGGTACGCCTCATGGCCAGGCATGGGGATGGCTCCGTCCGTACCCTCAAACAAACATTGCCCTCACATAGGCTGCGGGAGCCACCTGGCCCCAAAGCATCAAAGGGGTTGCAGTTTGTTCCAGGGCCTCACCCCTCACAGAACATACCACAGCCATGCTTGCCGTAGATACCGCTCCGAGCAGTACCGATATCGTGTCACTAGCAACTGTATGTAGTGCCTCTCCGTCCCCCTACGCATGTCATTGAATGTCCTTGTTACCGTCCAAAACAATGTATAACACTCAGACCGGGTTCTGTGTGTTTGCATTGCCGGTCCCGATGTCCGTACCATCAACGCATACTTCGATCGAGTCACCCTCTTATATGCCTACTCCATGACCGATATGTACTCCTGAGGATTGGGTCCCGATGTGTTTTGAAACTGCACATTGTTGTTTCAGGATACGCATGTCTACGGAGGACTTGCTATGCCACGCCAGTTGTCCTGGTGCCGCTTCAGCAGCCCCCGATGACAACATCAAGGGCTGTACTATTGATACCCAGTGTGGAGTTGATACCCGGAGTGATCAATGCAGTACCTCCTGCATTGTCTCCTGATCGCAAGGTGCCTCCACAGCCGACCACTAGGTGTGTGTGTTCATAATCAGTCTGCACCCTCTGGTGCTGAGGCTGCTACTGCAAACCTACCTTTGCCATGGATGTTTCCCTTGGATGACCTTCGTCTCAGACATTCCACCTTGACATGGCAACCTATCTGGCTTATTCCCATTCCTGACCTTCCGCTTACCACTGGCGCCACTGCAGGAACGGACAACCTAACGTCTCTTATAAATCCTTCTTTGCAGGTCTGCCTCCTGGAAATGTGGATATCACCTTGGAGGGCTTCTCCTCCCCCTGCCGCAGCAACTGATGCTCTGTATGAGGTGGCACCCTCTCCAGGATCTCATATACCCGACCCCCCCACCATTCCTTGGTAGTGGAATCAGCAATGCGGAAGGTCAAACGTTAAACGGAGCAGTCATCCTGTCTGCCAGGTCGTGCTTCTAAAGCACATGATGCTTTTGGACGTCACAACGTCCAAACGTCTATGCTACCATCCCGGATGATATCCCATATGTGTTATATGAGTCACGCCCTCCAGGAGGTCACACAAACCTGTCCCGTTTGAGGCCCTTCGTGGCAGAGTCAAAGGTAGCTGACTACTCATAACTTCTAAGTCCTAGGCATGGTATATCATATTTCTCTCTCGTGCTTTTGTTTACCCTTGTGGGTCTGTTGGCATATCCACTGGTACTCCCATTGTAGCACGTTGCATGGGTTTGCTCTAGGTTGCAGGTCTGATTAGATGGCCTCAAGCTACTGTGGGACAATCACCATGTACTGGAGACAGCCTCATCAACAAGGAGGTTTGTACGTTCAATTTGCCCACTGTTCATCTGACATCCCTAGGGCTACAGGCCATTCCAATCCACCATCAGTGTCAGGAGGTAGGAAATGTCCCACCTGACCTTCTTTCTTTTGGAAATGAGGAGTTGTCAGGTCTCCTGCCCATCATGCAGATGTAGCACAGCGAGGAACACCTCAGCATGGTCTGATTTTTACAAAGTCTAGGCAGCCGCAGCATTCACACAAATCTTAGGTGTCGGGGAACTGTAACATACAGTTAGTGTATTCTCATAGGTGCCGCACTGGTGTTCCCCAGGAGACTACACTGCATACCCTTTCTCAAGAGGTTAAGATGTCGGGATATCCTTGTTTCTGGGTTATAGATCTGTCTTCCTCTCATCACTGAGAGGAGGGGGTACAACTATCCCATAATAGTGTCTGTCACAACATGAGCACTGGCCATCAGCTGACGTCCCCTATGGGTACGTCACCCCTCCGTTACCTACATTCCCACACCCTCTCATCCAGGACTTTCCTAGCTGAGGGTTACCTTACTAAGATGCTCCTTAGCCTCCTTTTCAGGGTATTGCTTGTCCTGCCATGAACATATGTGCTGGATAACTCAGTAGACAGGGACAGGACCATCCCCTGTCCTTTGTCTCATTGCCCATGTCCGCCACCCATCTATTTCTACAGCTGCTGTGCCTGCAGGAGGCACAGTGATTGCCTTGCAGACACATCCCACATGTTCCAGTTTCTCTATCTCACAGTTCCTGTTCAACCGTAGTAGTGGTTCCAAGCTAGTCCATGGTTATTTTCACTCATTGTAGGCTGAACACCTCTTATCCCTGGACAACTCCTTCCAGGGGATATGGCACTGTATCTGCTTACAGACAGTTCATTCAAATTCAACCTCCATATGCTCTCTGCACTCTCAGAGAGCCCATCCACTATGAGGGCCCTGATATAGAGCGAACACCATCCTCATAGGGCGACGCTATATGGCTAGACAAGGTTTATGACCCCATCAGAGGTCTGTGTGGGTTTACTGCAACCTCTGGTTTTGTATTGTATAGAGGGTGGAACGTTCATGCATGACTATCCACGGCTACTGGGAACGCATAGTACCGCCATATCCCTCCAGTGTGTCCCCTTGGTATCCGTCGGCTGGATTTCTGTACCTTTGCCATGTTAGATATCTAACAGATGTTAGCCATGTCCGCACAGACTGGGCTTATCCCCTGTTGTCACGCAACCATCCTGGTGATTCGCTGTTTGCAATACTGCATCCCTGTATGCCATGGAGATTGATGATCATTGTATCTGTCAGGTGGGCTTGGCCTCCTGTTACGAATAGAATGTCTCACACTCACATACCCCATCCCAAACTAACTGTGGGGCTCAGTGGCAGACATGTGTCGTCAAGAATATAGTCATGTATGTGAAATAGGTCCTAATAACTCTACATACATATGTCAATTTGCTGCCGGTGCATATTCATGGCCCACATATATATAGAGATAAATGTGTGTATATATAGATATAGATATAGATCTAGCTATACATAGATATATATGGATATAGAGATAGAGATAGAGAGAGATATAGATAGATAGATAGATAGATAGATAGATAGATAGATAGATACATATAGATATGTGTTTTATTATGAACATTATATACAAACATATAAATATAGCTGCCTATGTATATATGTCCACACATGTCTCCTATCTTTTCCTGAAATTCAGATATGTGCGTATATCTGTACCTAGATATGTGTCTGTGGGGATACCTCGTAGGGATTGATATATGTTACATACGTTCACCTCACTGTCCATGTAAGAGAGTGAACTGACGGACGTATCAGACAGTGTATATCCCCATCCGCACACTATTCTTCAGTATGAAGAGCCTGTTATGCACTATGATGCAGTATGATGCTATCAGCATCCATGTCTACTTAGGTTTCCCTACCCTTGAAGCTTCGTGCGTATATGTCTTTCATATCTCTTAGCAGCTTGGACAGATAGTGTACATGTATTCCCTTTTGATGACACATCTATGTTACTAGGGAATGCGGTTACCCCCATAACCGCTCTCCCCGCAAGGACTGGGATAGGGTGTCTCAGTCCAGTCGGTCTGCGTCTGTCATACCTAATTATTTCGGAAGATGGGTCTCCAGAAGGTCCCAGATGTGTCCCATAACGCTTGCCATTGGGGACGTGCCATCACAATCCAAACCAGTTGACACCTGGATCACCTGCTCGCTCCAGGTAGGCCCGTCATCCCCACTGCTGTGATGTCGCCGTGACAATCCCGTCACTACGTATTGTGGCAAGGAGAGAGTAGTGCCACCTAGAAAAGCAGGAAACATTGAAGGTTTTACCTTGGCTGGGGGGATCGGCACATTAGAAAACACTTCTCAGAGAAAACCCGGGTTAGAAGTTCACAGCAGAAAAACCCCAGGGTTGATAGTCAGTGGGCCAAAACTAGTGTTGAGTCATTCCCACGTTCCACACCAGAGAGGAATCAGAGAAGCAGGTACTCGGGGGAGGAGCCTGCAAGGGAGTTCCCTTGTCCCGTAGCTGCTGTAAAGAAGGGCAGACAGAAACGGAAGGGAGAAGGGAAGAGAGAGAGGAGAGCAGAGGAAGAGAAACACCTGTCTTACCAGCACGAGGATTCTGAACCTGACTGGAACAAGGCTCCCAGGCTCTATGCTGAGAGGAAGGGAAGACCTGAAGCCAGATTCGCTCCCCAGGAGAAAGGGAAATACTGCTGCTCTCCAGGAAAGAGAAATACTCACAGGCCAGGCAGCTGCTGTTGCGAGGCCCAGAGATACAATGCTAGTGCAGTGAAACCACAATGAAGGTTCGTGGGCAAGCTAGACCCTGTATTTGAAAGAAGCTTAAAGAAGCCACAAGAAGGCAGAACGTTTACCCAGGCAAAACCCTTGCTGGAACCTAGATGCAGGCATTGCTCTGCTAGGGAAGCTTCCAAAGCAAGAACTTTTTATAGAGCCCGAAGGAGGTCTGACCTGTCCTCTGATTACAGCTCAGAAGAGGGTTTTATTGATAGAAGGCCTGTATGTAAAACTGTGCAAGTTAAGCATCAAACCAGGAGAAAGCCTAGGCCCAAAACTGAACACAGGGATAGTTCTTCAGATGAGGAGGAGATTACCTGTAGACATTTACATGAAGGAAAGGAACTTTTAAACCACGGCTTTTGAAACCCCATGAGCTTTTACTTAAAGGGGAGAAACCTATTAGGTGGCCAAGACTGAAGAAACTGTTAATGTATGGGACTAATACCATTCCAGTTAAGAGTCCAGAACCGCTACCTGAGAGTCCTCCAGAGAGCATGGAAATTGACTCTTTCAAAGGGGATTCAGATCCTTCAGTCACTGACATGGAATGTGATTGTTGCACTGTATGTGAATAACTGTTAAGAGGGAAAATACCTTTTGTAAGAGCTAAGAAGAAAAGCTTGTTTTAAAAGACTTTATTTTTTTGACCAGGCAAAGTTTGCATATATTTTCTTTGGGAGGAGTATCCCTACTTTTGTTTTCCTGTGGACATTACCTGTTGTGAGTCTCTGAGAACCCAAATAAAAATCTGTGAATCTTTAACCAACGGCTCAACTACAAATTCTTATACAACCTCAAGGTTTAAGGTGCAGCGCCTCCTGCTGGTCAAGCTATCTGGCACAGGGGCGGGGCTCACAGTGGCGTAGTATTTAGGATTTCGCGGTTCCAGAGGTCCGGCAGCCAAGTCCAACAGGAACAGAAAGGTTGACCGGAAATCCAAGGACGCATCCAACGTATCCAGAGGAGCAGACGCATTGCAGACCTGACGGAGAGCTTATCTGGTGGCAGAGCTAAGATCTGCACCGATATCAGGTAACCCGTGACTAAGAGGGTTAGGCCTGGATCCAAGTGCAGAAGGGTGGTCACCATAAGCTATAGTGGGCACTTTTGAAAAAAAAAAAAAAAAAGGTACCGCACTCGGTCGTTTGTTTTTGTGTTTTTCTTTCAGCTCCAGTGCAAGGATGGAGATCTCCGATTTCCCGACATGGGTAGCAAACCAGTTTGCCCAGCAACAGGAACTGGCAGCGAGGAACCAGGAGAAGGCGGCGTCGATGCTACAGGAGCAACAGCAACCTCTCCTGGACCTCTTGGCGAAGATGATTCAGACCCAGGAGGACATGTTAAAGCAAAGCACCACTACCGGACTGGTAACACCCAACCTGATTCCAGGGTGGGAAAATACCAATACTGGGACTTTGTCATATGGACGATATGTAAAGGGTGATGATATAGATGATTTCATCGAAGCTTTTTGAGCGTGTGGCTGTGCTAGCAAAATGGCCTGTGGATCAATGGGCGGTCAGATTTGCCACCACATTATCCGGGGAGCCATTAGCCGCATATAGAGCACTACCTTTAGATCAGATATCTGATTATTTAAAAGTGAAAACTGCTATCCGGAACAGGATGGGCTTAAATCCCTCTGTTTATAGGAGACTATTACGGTCTTGCACAATTAAGGAAGGCGAGACGCCTCAAGCGTTGTATTATAGAATTAAAAGTTTAGTTCACAAATGGTTAATGCCTGAGGGTAAAAGCTATTGATACCATTCTTGACACTATAATTCTAGAACAGTTTACTGAGGCGGTTCCAAAAGAGTTACAGAGCTGGTTGGTTTTACAGAATTGTAACACTGCTTATGAAGCTGTTTGCTTTAGCGGACCGCTTCCTTGAAGCCAACAAGGTAGGCTCCAAGAAAGAAGGCCTGTTCAAGAAACACGAATCAGTTATTCCCAGAACAGAGAGCCACGTATGTTACCGGAAAAACAGCGAAAGGGAAAGTTATCACGAGAGCAGACTCCCTGTCTAGAAAATGTTTTACCTGTGGGAGGTGGGACATTTTAGAAAGGACTGCATCGGTAGGGATGCCTTGTTAGCTGCCCGAGTTAAGAACATTGGTGAGGGTTTTCTCTTAACCGTCGAGGTAGAGGGGATATCCGCAGAAGCGCTCCTAGACTCAGGGGCAGATCAATCAATGATCTCTAGGTCCCTCTGGGGTAAGATAGAGGCCCAGCGAGAATCCCCATCCGAGTCCCCTGACCACCATGTTAGAATTAGGTGCGTGCACGGTGCTGCATCCACCTACCAGTGCATGTAGTGCGCATAAAAGGGCTAAGTAGTGGCAAGGCAGTTGCAGTAGCAGTAATGCCCAGGCTTCCCTATGAAATAGTGTTGGGGCGGGACTGGGCACACTTTAGAAAAGGGATAGAGAACAGGCTGCACGAGAAGAAAAACCTAGTCTCTACACAGGGGGAAAAAACCCAAGGTTACCCGAGGAAGAGACGCTCCCCGCTCACAATCTCTACCCCCTCCTGCAGTGTCTAGACCCTTATTTGGCAGACGGGGAAAGCAGGAGACTCTAATAGCTAACCCTGACGCCAGCACCCCAATCAAACAAAAGTTCGTGCTACGCTTTTGTAGGACGACTCCCCGGGCTAAGATACCAAAACGGGCAACGGAAACAGGCCGCGGGCCTAGATTTGTGCAGTGCGGTTGATGTGATAGTGCCAAAACAGGGGAAGGCACTAGTAGAAACGGGATTGAAAATAGAAATACCGCCGGGCTGTTATGGGCGGGTTGCGCCCAGATCAGGCTTAGCCCTTAAAAAACTTTATTGATGTGGGTGCAGGCGTTAATCGACCCTGATTATAGGGGCGAGTTAAAGGTACTTCTGTTTAACTTTTCGGCAGGAAAATTTCCGGGTGAATGTAGGCGATAGAATCGCACAATTAATTTGTGAAAGGGTGGGATTTCCACCCCTCGAAGAGGTGGAAACGTTGGCTACCACTGTTAGGGAATCCCAGGGATTCGGGTCCACAAGGCATAAAGGAGATAAAAGGTCTTACCGCCTGTGCGTTGAGGCAAGAAGAAGAAGAGTTAGGGCCTCAGCTCCCGGTCCATAACCAAGAACAGACCTATAACCTAGGGGAGAAACTCTCGTGGCCCCAGCAAAACCAGTTGTCTGCCCTGTTGAAAGAGTTTTCGGATGTCCTCACAACATCCCCTGGGGAAAAACTGATTTAATTGCCCACGAGATACTGACCCTACCCGGAGAACTTGTCTGCCAACGCCCCTATAGGCTACCAGAAGCGAAACAACGGGAGGTGATTTCCCAAATACAGGAGATGCTGAGGTTAGGGGTTATTGAGACCTCAAAGAGTCCCTGGAAACAGTCCAATAGTCCTAGTCCCGAAACCCGATGGGTCTATGCGTTTTTGTATAGATTTTAGGAAAGTGAACGAAATCTCGCGTTTTGACACCTACCCCATGCCCCGAATTGAAGAGATTTTAGATCACTTGGGACAAGCTGTATATTTGACCACGTTAGACTTAACGAAGGGGTACTGGCAGATTCCCCTTACAAAGGAATCGCGCCAGAAGACAGCTTTTAGTTCACCTATCGGGCTCTTCCAGTTTCGGAGGATGCCCTTCGGACTCCATGGGGCCGCTGCCACATGTCAGCGCTTGGTTGACATGGTACTACGACCTCACCATCATTATGCTAGGGCCTACATGGACGACATAGTCATCCACAGTGTGGGCTGGGACGACCATTTAAAACGAGTTGGCGCTGTATTGACAGCAGTAAGGCAAGCTGGTCTTACGCTGAACCCCGCAAAATGTATGTTTGGAGCCTCGGAGGTTAAGTATTTGGGCCACCTGGTGGGTCAGGGCAAGGTAAAACCCCTCTTGGATAAAGTAGAGGCCGTAAAAAAATTCCCGACACCAGAGTCCAAGAAGCAACTCCGAAGTTTTTTAGGCCTAGTGGGTTACTACAGACGGTTTATTCCGCATTTCGCGACGAGGGCTACAGCCCTCACGGAGATGCTAAAAAAAAATGCTCCCACAGTGCTGGAATGGAACTCTGAGGCTGAGAGCGCCTTTAGGGAACTAAAAGGGAAACTGGGGGCGGCCCCGGTGTTATGTGGGGTGGATTTTAGCAAAGGCTTTATTATCCAAACCGATGCCTCTGAAACGGGGCTGGGAGCCGTTATGTCCCAAATGTTCGAGGGCTCTGAACATCCCGTTATGTTTTTAAGTCGGAAGCTCACCCCTCCTGAAAAGAAGTATTCAACCATTGAGCGAGAATGCTTGGCAATACGGTGGGCCGTGAACGGCCTACGGTTTATTTGACAGGGAGGAAGTTTTTATTGGTGGACCGATCACGCCCCACTTAAATGGCTGCACAAAATGAAAGATAATAACGCACGCCTTACTCGCTGGTACATGGCACTACAAGAGTTCGATTTTCAGGTTGAACATCGACCAGGGAAGCTCCACACAAATGCAGATGCCTTGTCCCGTATTACCAGCTGTGCGCGAAGTGTCTCGCCAGCCGGCAATAGTCTAAGGGGGGGGATATGTGGCAAGGAGAGAGTAGTGCCACCTAGAAAAGCAGGAAACATTGAAGGTTTTACCTTGGCTGGGGGGATCGGCACATTAGAAAAACACTTGTCAGAGAAAACCCAGGGTTAGAAGTTCACAGCAGAAAAACCCCAGGGTTGATAGTCAGTGGGCCAAAACTAGTGTTGAGTCATTCCCACGTTACACACCAGATAGGAATCAGAGAAGCAGGTACTCGGGGGAGGAGCCTGCAAGGGAGTTCCCTTGTCACGTAGCTGCTTGTAAAGAAGGGCAGACAGAAACGGAAGGGAGAAGGGAGAGAGAGAGGAGAGCAGAGGAAGAGAACCACCTGTCTTACCAGCACGAGGATTCTGAACCTGACTGGAACAAGGCTCCCAGGCTCTATGCTGAGAGGAAGGGAAGACCTGAAGCCAGATTCGCTCCCCAGGAGAAAGGGAAATACTGCTGCTCTCCAGGAAGAAATACTCACAGGCCAGGCAGCTGCTGTTGCGAGGCCCAGAGATACACTGCTAGTGCAGTGAAACCACAATGCAGGTTAGTGGGCAAGCTAAACCCTGTATTTGAAAGAAGCTTAAAGAAGCCACAAGAAGGCAGAACTTTTACCCAGGCAAAACCCTTGCTGGAACCTAGATGCAGGCATTGCTCTGCTAGGGAAGCTTCCAAAGCAAGAACTTTTTATAGAGCCCGAAGGAGGTCTGACCTGTCCTCTGATTACAGCTCAGAAGAGGGTTTTATTGATAGAAGGCCTGTATGTAAAACTGTGCAAGTTAAGCATCAAACCAGGAGAAAGCCTAGGCCCAAACTGAACACAGGGATAGTTCTTCAGATGAGGAGGAGATTACCTGTAGACATTTACATGAAAGGAAAGGAACTTTTAAACCACGGCTTTTGAAACCCCATGAGCTTTTACTTAAAGGGGAGAAACCTATTAGGTGGCCAAGACTGAAGAAACTGTTAATGTATGGGACTAATACCATTCCAGTTAAGAGTCCAGAACCGCTACCTGAGAGTCCTCCAGAGAGCATGGAAATTGACTCTTTCAAAGGGGATTCAGATCCTTCAGTCACTGACATGGAATGTGATTGTTGCACTGTATGTGAATAACTGTTAAGAGGGAAAATACCTTTTGTAAGAGCTAAGAAGAAAAGCTTGTTTAAAAGACTTTATTTTTTGACCAGGCAAAGTTTGCATATATTTTCTTTGGGAGGAGTATCCCTACTTTTGTTTTCCTGTGGACATTACCTGTTGTGAGTCTCTGAGAACCCAAATAAAAATCTGTGATCTTTAACCAACGGCTCAACTACAAATTCTTATACAACCTCAAGGTTAAGGTGCAGCGCCTCCTGCTGGTCAAGCTATCTGGCACAGGGGCGGGGGCTCACAGTATCCAGCAGACCCCATCCTGCCCTCCACCCCTAAAATCCAGTCCGTAAACATTATATATGTGAGTTCATATGATATGTGTAATGCACTTATCATGCATACTGCGGACTCCCCCCCCCCAGTAGTCCTTCGGTGAGTTGTCTTTCATTGAAGGTCCATTCATCCCAAATCCCACCCTCCATCCCACATGGGATGGTGGAGATACGTGAGGGACTGATGCCCACCTGTGCCTCGGCACTGCAAATCTCAGGGAGATTCCCCTGGCCTCCATAGCTAGGGAGTCCACATATGTGAACACACATTCCTGCTTGTTTCCGGAGCTAGGTGTAACAGGTGATGTCTGTGAACAGCACGTAGTAGTCTGGACAACCCTCCCAGCTCCCCATGAGTTTTATCCTTTCAGCTATCCTCCTATTCGCAACTCACCCTTCTCTCAGCTTGGGAACCCTAATGGAGAGAGGCTCTGGAGAGGGCGGGACGTCAGTGTACAGGCCCCAGGTATGCTGCCCAAGGCTTACTGTTTGGAAACGGGTAGGTATTCCTGTGCAGGCTCCATTGTTTGCCGATGTACCCATATGTGGAGACTGATTCCTGCTTTTCCCAGAGATCACCTTTTACAGGTATGTAACTGTGCTAGCATTTAACTATGCTGCTGTCAGAGGTGTGTGCTCTACACCTTCATACCCTGTTCTGTGAAACTGAAACAGAACACTCACACCCCAAAGGTTACATCAAGCCAATACCAGGAGGTGCAATACACAGGGGGACAGCTGAATAGTGTTCTCAAAGACATATGTCACGTAGCCAACATAGGCTGGGTTGTGGTGTCAGCCACGGGGGCAATAGGTGTCCCTATAAGGTGCTCCTCCCCCTCCAAAATACCAGTGGGACTACACCTTGCCCACTAATGTTACACAGTGTGTGACAGGGTAGGTCACTCCACAATATGGAGCAGTTGGACACTGCAGATCTGGCAGGCGTAGAGGTCATGCACATCACACAACGCGTTAGATCTGTGACTGTGCTATCGCCGTCTGTCACCTCACAGTCACATGTGCACACGGCAAGCAAATGTGGACATATGTGACTGTTGGAAAGGACTGAGAGACCACAGTGTATGACATAAGGAGCGTATCTCAAGAGCAGTGCATGTACGCCTGGCATCACAGCAGGTACCGAGTGCAGCATGGTGTCTGGTAACCTTTCCTATCACATGTGTCTGACAATGACTTGTCAAGGTGCAGTGATACACGTATGCCCATGGGGTAAGGGCAGATGTGTCATACAACACCTGACCCTGTGGGGACATGAAAACATGGCCTGTGTTGGGACGATGACATCTGTCCTGAGTTAAACATGTTGTACATCCTCAGAGCTGCAGACATCTGTGTATTGGCCTGTGTCACCATGTTCTGTTGCCATGTTCCAGGGACACATTCAGCATGTGTCCCTCATCCTATCAGTCCTCCAACCTGTCCCAGACATGTCTACGTCTAACAACCCCTTACCTCCACCCACAACACTGCCTCTCCTCAGCTGTCATATTGCAGTCGCCTGTGAGATGTGAATGTTTATGTGACATACTATACGCACAGTGCTGCATGTGCCTGTCAATGGCCCAGTGTTGATTTACATTGGTAGCTACCTCCATTGTATGTTGGAGACAAACACATGGAGCACTGTGATGACAGTATGTCCCAATGTGATATGCCCTTCAAGATGGCAGGCACACCCACACCGGTGTATGCAATTACAGGTGTACCTGTCAGTTATGTGCATCCGTGTGTGCACATATGTTGGCCAGGTGGTTTGAGAAATGGGGTGGGGGCTAAATGCACAATTAGAGCAGACTCAGAGGCATGGCAAACACACAAGGTGTGCAGAGGGTACACACACACCTGTTTCCCTGGTACAGGTACATGTTGCAGAGAGACAGGTATGTGAGTGTGCAGGGGGCCCTGTCTGCAGCACACGTGTTGGGTCCCCACACCAGCAGGTATGTGTATTCTGCAACACACACGTATACATAGCTGTATTGCACAGTCATATGTGTGTTGTCATCTTGTGCCCACAATACAGGTGACTACAGTACAATGATGACACATGAGGAGGGGGGAGACGAGGAGGAGGAGGAGGAGCAGGAGGAGGTGGCGGAGGGGGCTGCGATGCATGCGACACACATCATGGAGGATCCAGAGGTTGGTGTGTCTGGTGACAGCATAACCTCTGCCGAGGGGCCCGTGGAGGCAGACATGATGCGCCATACGACGATGGGTTCTCATTCACCAGCCGCAAGACATCCAACAAGCCAGGAGGTGTGTGGGGAGGATGTGCTGCTGGCACAGCTGAGAGCACATGGCAGATCTGCACGTCAAGATGCAGAAGGTGGGTGCAAAACTTTGTTACCCCCAATGTTTTGTATGCTGAGTGTTCATACAATATCAGCTGTGCATCGTATGGGAGTATCTTATATGTGATCCACTCCACACAATGGCCGGCCTACCTACATGACATAACACTATACCACATGTCAGGATTCCGCATGTGCAACACAGTAACTTCACTGGGACATAACCTAGCACCTCTGCAATGCTGACATACAGCATAACATGTACAGTTTAACAAATATGTGTTGATGTTGATCTTAATCAGAGACACACATTCTGTGCACTCAGTCATGATGTGGTTATTAAGGCGTGCAAAGATGTGTCCCCACACACATGCGCACAGATGAGAGGCAACAGTGGTGACCAAGGTCTGGCACAACCACCACACACAAACCATTAGACCCTGTTTGGGGGGTGTGTGGTGGATGTCAGAGAATACCATACACAGCTGTGACATGTCTGCCTACCGTAGACTGTAGACATATTGAACAACAGAACGGCACAGTGTATGTTAGCTCATCGCACTGTGCCGCACAACATAACAGCCTATGGTACATTCACACCTACAGATGCACACATAAGTGAGATGTTGTTTATGTTGCAGCATGTTATGGGTCATAACCTCAATACGCCAATTGGAACAGCAACAGCCAGCCTCATCACAGCAGCACAGGCGTGTGCCAGGTGAAACAATGCCCAATGTCCCCTAGTCCATTGGGAATCCGACCTACCATATGCAAACCTGAACAGTGTGTGTACTGCTATGTCACAACGACCCCATACCCTACAGTCTGTGTTTCTGGTGCAAAACAATCATACGATGTGGCATTAGCAGTTCAAATGTGTGTTGACACACATATTGCACAGTGTACAGAACTGACAGGGCGACTGGTCATGTAGGTATGGTTTGGGTGGCCTACAGGTCCTTGCAGACTCACTGTATGTACAATACAAAGGTATGCTGCTAGACATCCAGACAGGGCTATCCGCATGTGCCATTCCTCTCTAGATCTAACAATGTCATTCACAATACCATGGGTTGGGACCCACACACCTGATCACACAGCTCAGCTCCTGGCCCCTTTTGTTCTTGGAATGAATATACACCACACAGGTGATACCCCTGCTGCCAACCTGGGTCACACATCCCCCCCCCCCAGCTCTGTCCCTAAGCACACATCCCTAGTGGCTATCATGTGCAGGTGTTTGCACATCATAACCATGTGTGTTCAATCGTGCCGTCTGTCCCCCTGTGCTGCATCATCTGGTGCTACCCATGCTCTGTCCACAACCTCCACATGTGTATGGAGGTGTACGTGCATTGTTATGAGACCTTTTCTCTGTTGGCCCTAGGTGCAAGTAAACCTCTGTGTTCAGAGACACATGTGTCATCAGTGGACCTGGCCATGTAAGGCTGCTAATGCTGGTGCTGCCAGCGCATCTTGCAGAGTCACATCTGCTTGATTTGTGACCTGTCCATGCTGCACACATTAATACAAGTGTGGCGCCACCTGGCCTAGTTGTCCTCAAACAAACAGCATCACCAATGCAACTCTCCAGGTGTGGATGTTGTCCAGCGCACTTGCTGCACCCCCGTACAAAGTGGACATGTGTCTGCTATCTGTTCCTGGGCCTATTGTAAAGTACGCATTATGTGGGCGTTTTTGCGCATCCAGTGTATACCTGTGTTCACCCCCACATCACACAACTGAGCAATGTGCTGTGTGTGGCTGGGACAGTATAATTGCTGACAAGGTTTTTCTGCTAATATGTCCATGTATTCAATATGGAATGTCCAATCACAAGGAGAATGTGGTGCTACATACGTAACATTGTTGTATGTGATGGTTGTTTACTCGGGATGTGTCTCATGGCCACCCTTTGTTCCACCCACAGGCAATCGTCAGGCAGCTGCAGCTATTTGCAATTCTGTGGACCTGTTACGGCAGGAACTTAGGGGATTGCGTGATGATGTGAGAGCCATGCCGTCAGAACGAATTGCTGTGGCCCTGGAGAGCATCGTTGGTTTGCTGCAACGCTCGGAACCACCTCCACCACATGCACATCAGGGGCGTGCCCCAACAGGGGAGGGGGAACTGGGACGGCCCAGACGTGGGAGGCCACGGCGGAAAATGTAAATCTGTGTGAATAAATGTATATGATTACATAGCTGCAACGTGTGCATACAATCATTGTCCCTGTGCTCCCCTATGTAGTGTGTGCATGCATGTTTTGCTGCTGAACATCTGACCAGCACCCAAGCAGTTTCCTGTTGTCCTGTTTGCAGTGGCAGGTACATCTACACAGATGGCACCACTTGTCGTGTGTCCCCTGCACAGAGTGTGTTCATTGGCCCTTGGCTGTAGCATGCCCCGTTACACACACCCCGATGTCGTGGCTGGGGAACTGCTCAGGGTTTGCATGATGACTACTCACACCCATCAGTATTTGCATACCCTTATACACCATACATTGATCGCATATGTGTGACCATTGCCCCTGGCTGGAACACTGATAACATGGCTGTGCAAACAACACCATGGCATGCATGTGGCATTGACAGACATGGGTGGCATGCATATGTGTTTGCCATATGACCACTGACAGATCTGTGGATGTCACGCCCACCCATGTGACATGGATGTTCCCGGGAATCCCTTCCGATGCAACAACGCATACGCCTACCAAGGTGTCACACACCCGCACACATGGATAGGACCCCATGAATGCATTTAGAGCAAGTCCACATATGACATCCATGTCAACTGTCAATGCATATCCTGTTCCACATACATATCCCATGCTTACATCCATGGTGAGTGTGTAAGGGAAACACATGACCATTGTGTCCAGAAAACAACGTCCAACTTTAATTGGAGTAACGTAAAAACAAAATGGCAACATGCCATACAACAAACACCCACAGCCTGTATGTTTGTGTAACACAGCACAGCACAGGCCACATGTGGCCGTCACAGGTGCCATCAATGCTGCCTGTGACGGTCTCCAGCAGATGAACGTTGATGTTGCAGCTGTGCAACATCAGCGTTCACCTGCTGGACAGCCCCCGTCAGACACTGCAGTGCATGATACACCAAACGGATGTCGCGTCTCACGTCATCCACTGCCACCAACACATCGTGCATACACCTGCCAGCACACAGACAAACAGTCTCGGTGGTCTGTGTGCTGGCATGTGCATGTGATATGTTGGTGGCAGTGGATGGCGCGGTGACACTACGATGTCTGTCCCATGTTCCCGCCTGTGGTGTCTGACGGGGGTCCACAGAGACCTGTGCTGTGCTGTGTTCCCCCAAACCCCCCGCCCTGCCTGTTCCCCCCCCCAAACTCCCCGCCAATACCCCCTCCACCCATGCTAACACCCCCGCAGGGACATCCCCACCATGCCCCCCCCCACCCCCCCTCCCCCGCATCCCCCACACCTTGCACAACATGCCCATCCGCTGGTGAATGGTGGCCCACATTCCCCTCCTCCCCATCTTCCCCCTCCACGTCAGAGTCCTGCACCAGCACCACATCGTCCTCATTGGGCCCCTCCTCCTCATCTGCATCCTCTGACCCCTCCACATCCTCTGTCTGCAGATCCGACACCTGCGCCTCCACCTCTTCCTCCTCCTCCTGCACCTCCGCCACCTCTCTCTCCCGTCCACGGCGTGTGGTGGGCCGTCTGAGGGTGGGTGGGGAGTCTCCGGGTCCATCACTGCTGTGGTCTATATATGGGAAAGATTACATACATTACAGGCCGTCCATGTGTGTCACATAACACCTGTACATATGCAGGTAACACACCGGCTGGTAGGTCAATGTGACATTTGTTGATGAAAGTTATTCCTGGGATAACTCACCATCTTGGTGTTGTCCCGGCCCCCTGCTGAAACGCTCAAGATACTCCGGGTGGTACAGCCTCAGTTCACGGGCCTTCTTCCTCAGGTCCTCCACCTGTGGATATGCAAACATAGGTTGGGGAAACAACATTCCGGCCTAAACACATGATTGCACGACATGGACATAGAATATTGTGACCACCATCTGTCTGCTGCCTATCCCCTGCTGTGTGTTGTGAAGCTCACAGACCCATAGACTGTATGAGATGTGTAGACTATCCAACATAGCTGATATACATGTGTGACAGACATACCCTCCGTTACAGTCCGCTTTCCAGCCCCATGGGTGTTGTGTGTCCTACAGCACCTTAGCAGGGAAATGCATCATCTACGTAGGTCGTTTAAATGACAACCATACACAGGTGTCAGGACTCCTGTAGATGGGGAGAATGGATTAAACAGCATAGGCACACTCCACCATATCACCAGGGTGGGTGAGGGCCCCCTTTGAAGGCTTCTCTGTACTCCTGGGGATAGGGAGGATGGGTTAAACAACATTAGCACACATTCCCATATCTCCAGGGTGACAGAGGGCCCCCTTTGAGGGCTTCTCTGTACTCCTGGGGATAAGGGGGATGGGTTAGACAACAGTATTTGACATTCCCATATCTACAGGATGACAAAGGGCTCAGTTTGAGGGCCTCTCTGTACTCCTGGGGATGGGGATGTGGGGTTAAACAGCATTAGTAAACATTCCCATATCTACAGGATGACAGGGGGCCCCCTTTGAGGGCTTCTCTGTACTCCTGGGGATAAGGGGTATGGGTTAAACAACAGTATTTGACATTCCCATATCTACAGGATGACACAGGGCCCAGTTTGAAGGCTTCTCTGTACTCCTGGGGATTGGGAGGATGGGTTAAACAACAGTATTTGACATTCCCATATCTACAGGATGACACAGGGCCCAGTTTGAAGGCTTCTCTGTACTCCTGGGGATTGGGAGGATGGGTTAAACAACAGTATTTGACATTCCCATATCTACAGGATGACACAGGGCCCAGTTTGAAGGCTTCTCTGTACTCCTGGGGATAGGGAGGATGGGTTAAACAACATTAGCACACATTCCCATATCTCCAGGGTGACAGAGGGCCCCCTTTGAGGGCTTCTCTGTACTCCTGGGGATAAGGGGGATGGGTTAAACAACAGTATTTGACATTCCCATATCTACAGGATGACACAGGGCCCAGTTTGAAGGCTTCTCTGTGCTCCTGGGGATTGGGAGGATGGGTTAAACAACAGTATTTGACATTCCCATATCTACAGGATGACACAGGGCCCAGTTTGCAGGCTTCTCTGTACTCCTGGGGATTGGGAGGATGGGTTAAACAACAGTATTTGACATTCCCATATCTACAGGATGACACAGGGCTCAGTTTGAGGGCCTCTCTGTACTCCTGGGGATGGGGATGTGGGGTTAAACAGCATTAGTAAACATTCCCATATCTACAGGATGACAGGGGCCCCCTATGACGGCTTCTCTGTACTCCTGGGGATGGGTTAAACAACAGTATTTGACATTCCCATATCTACAGGATGACACAGGGCCCAGTTTGCAGGCTTCTCTGTACTCCTGGGGATTGGGAGGATGGGTTAAACAACAGTATTTGACATTCCCATATCTACAGGATGACACAGGGCTCAGTTTGAGGGCATCTCTGTACTCATGGTGATGGGATGTGTGGGGTTAAACAGCATTAGTAAACATTCCCATATCTACAGGATGACAGGGGGTCCCCTTTGAGGGCTTCTCTGTACTCCTGGGGATAAGGGGGATGGGTTACACAACAGTATTTGACATTCCCATATCTACAGGATGACACAGGGCCCAGTTTGAAGGCTTCTCTGTACTCCTGGGGATGGGGATGGTGGTTTAAACAACATTAGCAAACATCCCCTTATCTGCAGGGTGAGTGTGAGTGTACTTTGAAGGGTTCTCTGTACTCCAGGGGATAGGGGCGATGGCTTAGGCAACATTAGTGGGGATCCCCATAGCTCCAGGGTGATTGAGGGCCAACTCTGATGGCCTCTCATGGCTCCTGTGAATAGGCTAGTTGCGTTTGACAACATTGGCGCAGAACCCCTGGGCTGCATGGTGTAAGACAGACCATGCGATGCAGATTTCGCTAGCACTAAGGATTGGCCATATGTGTTAACCTGCAGATGCAGACCCCAGCATCAGCACATGATGTTTCCGGAGACTATTTAGCAAGATCTCTGGCCTAGCTGTGTTACAATATGTTTTATCTGTTCAACAGAGGCAGATTGCATGACTGCAGGATTGCATCATGCCCTATGTGACCATATCCAGCAACACCTGCATACATGGAATACTACTCAGATGTGATACATAGAGATATCTACATGCGGTTGTAGCTGCTGTACATTTCTGTTGTAAACCACCTACACACAGCTGCATGGTCACCTACAATCACCCCAGTGTTTGTATATGGCTATTGTTATATGCTGCCATACCCTTACCTCACGTTTGTTTTCAGCCACACGGTTGAAACGCCATGTGATGCGTTCCCAGGCCCTCAGCACCTTTGCAGTGTCGCTTCCCCTGGAGGCTCCTGGGAAGAGCTTATCCTGTTTTGGCCCTATTAGTATTGCCAGCTCACGGACCTCTCTTCTAGAGAAGGCAGGCTTCCTTGTGCGGGGCGCCATTTTCTTTTTTGCACGTGTAGCAGCCGTGACGCACACAACTCATCTTCCGCATTTGCGCACATCATTTGCCGAACATGCGCGGCGCATGGCTACGCGACCGAGATAGGCGCATAGCAACGTTCCGCATGGCTGTGTGCGGGGAATATGCACATTGAACATGCACGCTGCTTTCATACACAGTGGGTAGTGTGTGAACAACTGTATGTCTATTGACCTCTGCAGCCACAGATAGCACCGATGTATTTCTCATGTTGAAATGAACACTTTTAGGGGTGTGTTGATAAACACCTAATATGTGCGGGTCCCCATTACTGGGCATGTGGCATATGAGGTGTGGTCAGTTCAGGTAGGTAACACACAAAACACCGAGAATAAGCGGCCGGACTTGTGCGCGGCGATGTGCGCTGCCTACATTATCGCGTGGAAAGGCTAGGTGGCACGCTGCTGGCCATGCAAAACAACAGAGCCGTGGTACAACGGTGATGACACTGAGCAATTGTCCAGGGGCCATGGGTTCGATCCCCCATTGTGTGCAACAGAAATGCCCAGCTGTAGCAACACCTTTGATGGGTATATGTTTTACGAGACATATTAGCATTTGGACGACATAGGGCAGCGCACTGTACATTTTGTGCGTTTTGGATGGCGCACTGTTATTATGGGCGTCATTGGGCGGCGTACTGTTAATTATGGGCGTTTTGTGCAGCATAAGGGGTCTCGCTGATATCCATGCACAGGAACAGAGCCACAGCACAATGTTTGAAACAGTGACCACTGGTGCAGGGATCAGCGGTTCAATAACTCACAGTGCCCAGTGAACACGGCTGGCTAAAACAGTATGTATTATGTTGTGTTGTGGTGTAGGTGGCTCTTTTTCTTTTTGTATCACTACTAGCAAACGCACTCTCACAGCATGTTAACATAAGGCGGCCCATAGGGCACATGTTACAGTGCACTGTCCGCCAACGCACCCTAGAATGTCCCCTATAGGGCACCATATATGTTGCCACACAGGATAATGTATAGTGCACACTATATGGATGGCAACCATAAGGTGGCCTATAGGGCACCCTATAAAGCACCCTCAGACACACCTTATGGGTACAGTATGCCGCGGGTGTTTTATCATGCATAAAAATAGGTGGATTTGAGATGGATAATGCTGTGGACAACCCTATCACATTACCACACTGTGGTTTTGAACCCATATCCTCTGGCTACACAGGCAGTGACACAACCTTTGGACTACAGCACTATAGCTGTAAGCAAAAGCCATGGCTGGCTGCAGAAAGCCTGCACGTCACCTCACAGACAGTCTGCTGTTGTGAGGTGGATAGGGTTTGGCCACCCGTGCCCATGATGCACTGCACATGCAAATCACCAGTCCACAGATGCACACAGGATGGGGACTGCAACCTGACAGCTCCAGGCCTGGTATGGGGATGTGCCCGTGTGCACCCACACATCAACTCGGCCTGGTAGGGTGTACTGAGTGGGTGTTGTACTGGCACAGAGTAGCTACACACCGTCACATTGTGCGGGTACTGTGCTCACCCTAAGGGTGCGATGAGGCACCCAGGACCAGGTCCACAACACCCTCCACGGCAAATTTAGGCCATGGCAGAGCTCCAATGCACTATTACTCTGTGAGATAGGTTCTTTCTGCAGAAACAACTTGGATATCTCTGTCGGTCTGAGTCTGGGGAACCCCTTATGGATACCTAGGTGGGTTAGGTACCACCATTTGTCCCCCCCTCCTCCCCCCCCCCCATTTGCAACACAGGGTCTCCTCTCTAAATGCTACCTCCCTGCAATGGTGGCAGCAGAGTAGACCATCAACCCCAGTCCTACTGTGAAAGAGACACCCTACAGGCCAGTCATGGCAGTTGTATACACATCCATAACACAATATCTGACAGACATTAGGCCTGTATGTGCTCGGTTGCACCCCACCACTATCTGATAATGTCCTGCAGCAAGCCATCAGCCACTGCACCCTGCAAGGCGCTCCATCAGGACACAGACCAGCTGCGGACAATCTGCTAGTTAGTCCTGTTAGACATGCACATCCCTGACATAATATCTGACAGACAGTATGCCTTGATATGCTACGTTGGGCCCCACCACTATCTGATATTCTCCCGCAGCAAGCCATCACCCGCTGCACAGCACTCCATCAGGACACAAACCAACTGAGGACAGTCTGCTAGTTGGTCCTGTTGGAAATGCATGCACCCAGAACTAGGATGGCCGTGCACACCAGCAGATAGGTCAGTAACTGTGCCCCAAAACACAACCCATATATATCACATGACAGAGATACTATCTATCACTATGGGGGTGCCTAGCCATGCTGTCGTCACTGCACAGTCAGGGTGTTGTACAACCCCAGCAGCACATACAGAGGCCACCCTGTCTGTGTGGGTGGTGGCCAGCCACTACAGTGTCCCAGCCAGTGCCCTCTGCCCTGTGCAGATGCATCCTGGCCATCCCACCCTGTCTGATCTATACCCATGGTACCTTGCTGCTCATTATGCACATTGGCAGGCCAATACTGGCAACAGTGCTGGCAGTGTGGGCTGTGGAAGGTGTTTGCAGCCAACACACACTGTATAGACAGACACACACTCACACACGTATGCCAGCATTGTGCTACTATAGAGGCGTTTGTCAACATTGGCCACCACACCAGTCCTGGGCACAGTACAGGCATGGATATGGTACGCAATACCGTTGGGTGTCACTCCCCAGGATGGTAAACACTGTCTGAGACCAGACCTGATGCACCCACTGCAGACAACAGAATGATTGTCATGATGGAGCTCACAGAGCATAATTTGCGTAACGTAGGGTTATCTATCTGCCAGTACTCATAGCAAGCATTTGACAGCTGTGTACCGTATACCCTGGTGTAGGGTGACATTGCTAAGGAATGCACATGCTAGTATTGTGAGATGCACGCAGGGCCCAATGTCCTGCCTCTCCAGGAGGCATTGGCCAATGTGGCCTGTGGGTGTGGGTGTGGGTGTGTCTGCCCCTGTTGGTTGCTGCTTTACAGCAGAGGTTCCCAGATGTAGGCCAGGATTACAACACACTGTTCTGGTTTTCCTGCTGTCCCTCATGAATATGCATGTGCTACATCTAAATGCCATGGCGGTGGTGCAGGGATATGACACACAAACATTTCTATGCGTGGCAGCATGGAACAGGAATGGTGTGTGGTCCGCCAGGACTGCATTTGTGAGACTCTGCTGTAGGTCGTGCCCCTGGTCATGGTGTCCGTGATCAGTGGGGTGAAAGATAGGCGTATGACCAATGCATATGTCCCCAGCAATAAAGGATTGTCCTTACTATCACATTTTCGTTGTGGAAACAATATGTGGGCAGGATTGGCAGGGCTTTGAACCTGTGACCTTCTGTTCTTGCACACACTGTCTGTGTGCAGTGCACCCCTGTGCTGCCACAGATTTGCTGGATTTTCTGGGATGTCCATGACTGTACATCCGACAGGGCCTATCTGTTGCAGTGGACGGTGCCAGCCTGCACATGGCTAGGCCACTGTCTTCTGTGGCTATCAGGCACTGCCCCCTTCACCACCTGTACCCTTCCGGCAACATGCTGCCATGTGCTTATCTTGGAAAAGCTGATGACATGTGTGCGTTGTAGCACTCCAGGAATGCATTTTGGAGACTCTGCTCTAGGTAATGGCCATTGTTATGGTGTGTGTGCAGTGTTGGGTACAAAATGTGTGTGTGCACCATTCTTATATTCTCTGCAATAAATGTATGTCTTTACTCTCTCTGTTTAGCGGTGGGTAAAATATGGGGACTGGGTTGGCAGGAGCCCCATATGGGATTTGAAACTGTGACCCTCAGAAACTAGAGGTACTGGCTTTGTCCACTGCACCACACTGTGGCCACAGAGACAATGCAGTCCCTGTGGATGGCAGACCTGACCAACAGAGTCAACATGCCTGCTATGCACATTTGTGATGTGGGGTCTTTCACCTTGTCTGGTGACAAGGGTGCAAATAACTCCCCCAACTGACCTCGACAAAGGGGGAATGAATGTAACCAAGCAGAGCAACAGTGATGTTTATGGACAACCATAACAGACACTCCCAGGACAGCTGAGACACACGGAAGTGAATTTTGGTCAGGTCTCCGCTCCATAGCCCCTTCCACAGCTCCTGTCCTTCTACTGGGGCTTTCCTGGGTGTGTTTTTAGTTTTTGCCCATCAATAGTATCAGTGTTCCCCAGCTGTATTAGTATTTTGTTCTGATGTTGCTCAGAGAGCAAACAGTGCTTCATGTAGGAATGTCTATCTACCATTACTCCTAGCAAACATTTGAGGGCTGTGTACCGTGTACCCAGGTATAGGGTGGCATTGCTAAGGTATGCAGGTGCTGGTAATGGGAGATGCATGCAGGGCCCAATGTCCTGCCTCTCCAGGGGGCATTGGCCAATGGGGCATGTGGGTGTGGGTGTGGGTGTGTCTGCCCCTCTTGGCTGCTGCTTTACAGCAGGGGTTCCCAACCCCAGTCCTGGTATGCCACACACTATTCGTATTTTAGTGCTGTCCCTCATGAATATGTATGAGCTACATCTACATGCCATGGGGGTGTTTCATAGATATGCAGCACTGGCATTTGTATTAGGGGCAGCATGGAACCAGAATGGTGTGTGGCCCTCCAGGACTGCATTTGGGAGACTCTGCTCTGGGTAATGCACCAGTTCATGGTGTCTGTGCTCAGGGGGGTAAAATAGAGGGGTATTACCAATGCGTAGCATATGTCCTCACTACCACGGTGTGGGTGTGTGATAAATATGTGAAGAGGATTGTTGGTTACTCCAGCTGGGCATTGAACCGGTGACGTTCTGTTCTTGCATACACTGTCTGTGTGCACTGCACCACCATGTTGCCATAGATAGGCTGTATTCCCTGGGCAGATCATGACTGTACATCCCACAGGGCCTGTTTGTTGCAGTGGACAGTGTCAGCCTGCACATGGCTAGGCCACTGTCTTCTGTGGCTAGCACCCACTACCCCCTCCACCACCTGTCCTCGTCCGCCAACATGCTGGCATGTCCTTCTCTCAGGGACAGCATATGACCTGCTTGCGTTGTGGCACTCCGGGACTGCATTTGTGGGACTGGGCTGTGGGTACGGCTCATTGTTATGGGGGGTGTGCAGTGTAGGGCAAAATGTGGGTGTTTGCACTATGCTTATGTTCCCTGCAATACAGGAGTGTCTGTGCTATCTCTGCTTGGTGGTGGGTAAAATATAGGGACTGGGCTGGCAGGTGCCCCAGCTGGGATTTGAACCTCTGCCCTCTGGTCCTAGAGGTACTGGCTCTGTCTGCTGCACCACACTGTGGCCACAGAGACTGTGCAGTCCCTGGAGATAGTTAACCTTGCAGGATGGAGTCTCAACCCCTGCTCTGCACATTTTGACTGTGGGCTCATTCACCCTGTCTGGTGACACACGTGCAAATAAACCCCGAATTGACCACAAGAGAGGGGGATGACATATAACCATGCTGGGCAACAGTGATATTAATGGCCAACCATATAAAACACTCCCAGGACAACTCCAAACAACGGACATGTTTTTTGGAAAGGTCTCCGCTCCGTTGACCCTTCCGACATTCATTTCCTGTTTCTGGAACCTTCCTGGGTGTATTTGTTATATTTGCCCATGGCTATCACTGTTCCCCAGCTGACTTACTGTTTTTAATATTTTTGTGCTGGTCATTTTCTATTTTTAATAGCACTTTTGTGCTGTGCACATGTATCACACTGCTCACGTTTTACAGGTTTCCCCGGTTTTGCTCTACATTGCTGACGGAAATGGTTTCTCTTCCCTTTAAATGCCCTCTACCGCGAGTGTTTCACTCGCGCTATTTTTTACTTGTAAATTCGGCCCCGCAACTGTGCGAGGGGCCTCTCCCCTCCCCTTCCCCGCCCATTAACCCCGTCTCTCCGCCCCTCGGGGGCCTTCCTCCGCCCTCACTTAGCCTTTCCACGCCTCTATCGGACATTTGCGGGCCCGTACTTGTGCGGGGCCCGTTAGTGTGTCGCGCACATGCACAGGGCTTTATCGCACATGTCCGGGGCGTTTAAGAGCGTTTAAGAGCGTTTAGGTGCCGCGTTTCCGTGCGCTATTGTGCGGCGCGCACCTTTGCGGTTTTTAGTAAACATCCCCCTAAGTGAGGAAAAGTATATATATTTTTTTTTTTTTTTTAAGAAAGAAAGAAAAGACCGGCGGTACCGGTCCGGAGTCGGGGGAGGCAGACACGCGACCAAAGAAATAAAATAAAATAAAGAACTTCTTCAGCGGTGACAGGGCTTGACCTGCTGGCTCCGCGGCAAAAAAGAACTGAGGAGAGGCGGTTAGGAAAGGCGGGAAGGCAGCGCGCAGGCGCTGTGGGATGCTCCCAAAAGCTTTCCTTTTTTGGAAGCTGGGGAGCGTTCCCGCGCAGGCTCCGTCGGTACCGACGTACCCATATGTGAAGACTCATTCCTGCTTGTTCCTGGAGATAGAAATATTTCCCATCGTGTTGGGTGCCACAGGCTTGATAAAGAAGAATTTCCAAGCATATCTTGAGAAACAACCCATACATGTTACATCTTACGAACTCCAGAGGGAGGCTCTCTTTGGCATGATGCATTTATTATGCTGAGCATTAGCAGTAAATTTGAGAGACTGAGATCATACTCCACATACCCTGGCTTAGAAGTGAGGTTCATGACTGTCATGGTATGTTCAAAACTCACCCATTTGGAGAAACTGCCCGAGACAAACTATTGACAGATTATCTCTTTTAAAGAAGCCCCCAAGGATCATTTGAGTATAAAGTGTGCTATTTGGTTTTCTTATATTTCAAAAATATTAAGAAGATTGTCCAAAAGCATTAGAATATAATACAGGACCTTGATTTTTTTAATGACAAACATATGTTGATTGCACATAAGAGGGAACAGAATCTGAGAAAAATATTTGCTCCTTTGGCCCTTCCCCACCTTCAGAAAGCATGTTACTATAGTGACAATGCCTGTGCAACCAAATGATTGTCGTTAAATTTCTTGTACATTCCAAAAGCAAAACGGCTGTCCTAAAGTTATCCAGATAGCAAACTAAATATTGCTACTACCTGAGCATCTACACTATTGACGGCATTATAGAGCAATTTTACCAAAATGTGTTAACAGTTATTTATGTAGTATTTAGCTCATGTTCATGATGAGTTACAATTAGGTACAGCAGGTATTTCCCTGTCCCTAGATGGTTTACAATCTAAGTCTTCACCTGAGGCAAATAATGCAATGTGTGCCTTTGAGTCAATGCTGACTCCTGGCAACCCAGAAGCTCCTGGGTTTTCTTGGCAGTGTGATAGGAAGTAGATTGCCAGGCTTTTCTTCCAAGGCGGTGGAGGGTTAAGTGACTGGTGAGCCTGACGTCAGTACCGGGAAAAATGGTAGAAACCATCATAAAGAATAAAATTACTCAGCATGTAGATAGTCATGACCTAATGGGAGACATCCAACATGGCTTTAGACAAGGAAGATCTTGTCTTACTAATCTGTTATGTTTTTTTGAAGGAGTGAATAATCAGGTGGACAAAGGTGAGTCGGTTGATATTGTGTATCTGGACTTTCAGAAAGCCTTTGACAAGGTCCCTCATGAGAGACTTTTGGCAAAACTAAAGAGTCATGGGATAGGAGGCGGTGTACTATTGTGGATCAGGAACTGGTTAAAAGATAGAAAGCAGAGGGTAGGGCTAAATGGCCAATTTTCCCAATGGAGAAAGGTGAATAGTGGTGTACCCCAGGGATCTGTGCTGGGTCCACTGCTTTTTGACATATTCATAAATGACCTGGAAAGTGGAATAATGAGTGAGGTTATCAAATTTGCAGATGACACAAAACTATTTAAAGTTGTTAAAACCCAAGAGGATTGTGGAAAATTGCAAGAGGATCTTGTTAAATTGGAAGACTGGGCATCAAAATGGCAGATGAAATTTAATGTGGACAAGTGCAAGGTTATGCACCTAGGGAAGAACAACCCAAACTATGGTTACACGATGCAAGGTTCCACATTAGGAACTACCCCTCAGGAAAAAGATTTAGGCGTCATTGTGGATAGCATGTTAAAACCCTCGGCCCAGTGTGCAACAGCGGCCAAGAGAGCAAATAGAATGCTAGGTATGATAAGGAAAGGAATGAAAAATAAAACAAAAGATATTATAATGCCTCTATATCGTTCCATGGTGAGACCGCACCTTGAATATTGTGTGCAATTCTGGTCGCCGTATCTTAAAAAGGATATAGCGATTTTAGAAAAGATTCAGAGAAGATCCACCAAAATGGTAAAGGGGATGGAAGGATACTCCTATGAAGAAAGGCTAAAAAGATTAGGGCTCTTTAACCTGGAAAAGAAACGGCTGAGGGGAGATATGATAGAAGTCTATAAATTAATGAACGGAGTGGAACGGGTAAATGTAGATCGATTGTTTACCTTATCAGAATATAGAAAGACTAGGGGACATGCAATGAAGCTACAGGGTAAACTATTTAAGACTAATAAAAGAAAATATTTTCTCACTCAACGTGTAATCAAACTCTGGAATTTGTTACCGGAGGATGTAGTAAAGGCTGTTAGTGTAGCTGGGTTTAAAAAAGGTTTGGACAAGTTCCTGGAGGAAAGGTCCATAAACCATTATTAAGAAGGGACCCAGGATATCAATGCTTGAACCAATACAAGCATTGTGGAACCTGTGTCCCTTGGGGAAACTGCTAGGTACATATGACCTAGATTGGCCTCTGTTGGAAACAGAATACTGGGCTTGATGGACCTTGGTCTGACCCAGTATGGCATATCTTATGTTCTTATGACTTGTCCAAGAACACAAGAAGTACTAGTGGGAAGTCAACCCTGGTTGTTTGGTTACCAAGGCAGTGCTCTAACCACTAGGCTACTCCTCCACTGTGACAAAGGGTTAAGTGACTTGTCCAAGGCTACAAGGAATGCCAGTGGGATTTAAACACTGGCTTCTTTGATCACAAGGTCATTGCTCTAACCACTAGGCTAGTCTTCCACTCCCTATGCTTTCCATGCACTAATTGTACTGAGCTGTTCGTGTGGGAGTAGCATAGTAAAATTCCACACTAACCCCACAGTGTGCGATGGGGCGGGGACTGGGCAAGGTCACGGCAGAATGTGCGCCTTGATGATACATCTGCATTGTGTGCTTGCCGTTTAACACAATAAGGTGCAGCTCTAATAGGGTAAGTGCAATGGGATATGTGGGAACGCCCCAAAGAGTTAGTGCAGGCCTTTACACTGATTTATGGGGTTTAACATGCACCCAAGTACCACACTTTACTAAACATGCCCTTATATGTATATTCAGCACCCCCCGGAAGCCGGATACTAGCGCAGAATATCCAGATTATATTTAGATGCCATGGCTGGTGTTTAAATATGAACCCATGTGTGTTTCATCCATAGACCCTAGAGTGCTATTGACATATATCTAATTATGTGTGCTCATAGTCTGATTAAAAGAAAACGAAAAGAAAGGGGAAAGGGGACATATCAGATCCATATTTAATAGTGACAGACCTCCTGTTGCTTCTCATTTCAAGGATATGCCCCCAGGGCTTAAGGATAGAATAAAGGTATATTTACGAAGAGAATCTTTTAGAATTTCATCTTTGATTACCAAGGCACCTGTGGGACTTAATGAAGCATTAGACTTACATTTTTTTTGCAAGACAGTAATTTGCTTTGATTGGGGCTTAATGGAATAGATTGGGATAGCACTTTATTTTAATTAGAAATGAAGTTTTGTGGCCTTTCTGCCACAATGAGCATTAATTAATAAGTGTTCAGTTAGTAACCCTCAATAATTTTATGTACAGATACAATTAAATTTGAATAATCTGATTAGAGGCATTTAAATGGGCTCTTTGAATTTTTGGTGTAACCTCTTAATGAAACATAGTCCTCTGCACAAAAAAGCATTAAAGTAGGTCTGTCATTACTCCTGTTTTAAATGTTTGTTATATGGAACACAGTATATGCCAATGCATGTATAATTGTCTCAGAGATTATATATTAGATTTCTTCTGTTTGTGATGCACTCTCTGAAAAATATTAAATTTTTAAAAAAAGAAGTGCCTAGTCCTTATAGACATTTTATTACATTTTTCCTTTAGAAAAACTCAATTCAGAAACAAACCACTGGAGGGCAGTAAAGTGTTGCTGTACATTTATTACATAAGCGCAATAATTTGACTTCTAAAGGAAAGTCAGTACTGAACTGTAAGATTACATGTATGACCTTCAGTTTTCAAGTCTTTTATATCCTACTTTTGCAATAACAGCAGGCAGTTATGTATTTCTGCAGTACCCCAAAATCTTTAATACAGAAACCTGCAGCAGCTGTTTCTCACAGGCTGGAAGATTTGGAGAACGATCATGCTCTTTGTCACACTGATCCTACATTCTCCCCATCAGCTATGACCCTCTCCCATTCATTTTAGTCCCACCAGATCCAGAGTATACAGATTGGTGGAGTGGGGGGGAGGGTGGAATAATTTTCTAAATGTCTTTCCACGTGTAAAGCTTGTTTTACATGCAGAAAAAGGGCTTTTACAAAATTATGCAGTTGTATGCATGTTCATAAGTATGTGGATCAAAAATTGCATAGAAGGGTTACAAGGGACAGAGTTCTGATGAAGCAGTCATGATGTGCGCACATAGAGGGATGATGGAACATCTTTCTTTTGGAAGAGCAAAGCTCCCTAGTTACCAATTCTTTGTGGGACAAAAGGTTGGTCGGGCTATTGCGCTGGTGGCTCACCCCATTCAGCTGCCTATGCACATGTTACTTTATAAAATTGGTAAGTGCATTCGTTGAGTGCATGTACACATTTACCCTTGCCTCAGAGCAGATATAAACTTCTGTTTCAGGCTTTGCACACTATTGGGGATAGTTCTGGGTAGCTACTTTATAAAAAGCACATAGGTGCAGTGACAATGTTCATAAAATACAAAAAATGATCATTAATCTTATATAAAATTTTATATTGATGCATCAATATTCACCTAAGCCAACATGGTAAATATTTTGGCTTGTTCAAGCTTTTTTGGCTTATACATTGAATACTTTTAATAAGAAGCAACTATGGACCTGCTCCCCAATTAAAAGCAAAAAACCAAATGCCTTCAGACACTCATCTAACAAGTTCATAATGTGCCACATCAGATGACTTGACATGCATATTTACTCTATGGAGTGACTTAATTTTGTTGTTGTTGTTGTTATGTGCCATTGAGTCGGTGTCAACTCATGGCGACCATTTGGATAGTTGTCCTAAACCGTGTTTGGTCTTCAGTCAGCAGCTCATTATTGATAGAGTGGCATCCATAGCTGCTGTCATCAAATCGATCCATCTCACTACTGGCCTTCCTCTTTTGCATTGACCTTCAACCTTTCCAAGCATGATGTCTCTCTAATGATCTCTCTCTTCGCATGATGTGTCCAAAGTATGAAAGTCAAAGTCTTGTCATCTGAACTTCTAAAGAAAGTTTAGGTTTGATCTCCTCTAGTACTGAATGGTTTGTTCTTTGGGCAATCCATGGTATACATAGTATTCTTCACCAGCACCATTATTCAAAGGCATTAATTTTTTCCTATCTTTTTCACTGTTCAACTTTCACATCCATATGGCATCATTGCAAATGCCAGACAGAAGATGAAGGTAAATTGAACACACTCAAATGAATGGAAGGTGATTAGTGGCAGAACTATTCAATGTATTTGTGAGTGATATTGCTGAAGGACTGAATAGAAAAGTCTGCCTTTTTGCAGATGACACAAAAATTTGCAACAGGGTGGAATCCCCTGAGGGAGTGGATAACATGAGGAATGATCTACAAAAGTTGGAAGATGGTCTAATGCTTGGCAGTTAAGATTTAATGTGAAAAAATGCAATGCCATGCACTTGGGATGCAGAAATCCAAGGGTATTGTATGCGATGGGGAGAGAGATGTTGGTGTGCACGGACCAGGAGAAGGACCTCAGAGTGATTGTTTCTAAGAATTTCAAGGTGGCAAAACAGTGTGACAAGGCAGTGGCCAAATCCAGAAGGATGGTGGGTTGTATACAGAGAGGAATTAACAGCAGAAAGGTGGAGGTACTAATATCATGGTACAAGTTGCTGGTGAGGCCTCACCTGGAATATTATGTTCAGTTTTGTAGACCATATCTCGCAAAGGATATAAAAAGATTGGAAACGGTTCAGAGAAAGGTGACCAAATTGATTTGGAGCCTGTGGCAGAAGACTTATGAGAAGAGACTTGAAGACCTAAATATCTACACTCTGGAGGAGAGGAGGGACAGGGGAGATATGATTCAGACCTTTAAATACTTAAAGAGTATTAATGAACAAACAAACCTCTTCCAAAGACGGGGAAGCTGTAAAACTAGAGGGCATAACATGAAGCTGCAAGGGGGTAAACTGAAAGGCAACGTCAAGAAATACTTTTTCACTGAAAGGGTGGTGGATGCTTGGAATGCCCTCCCGATGGAAGTGGTGGGGGCAAATACAGTGACAGAATTCAAAATAGCATGGGACAGATACAATTGATCCCTTTATAGCAAGAGGATAAAATCAAAATAAACTTAACTATCTCTTATATCTGAACAAATAGGGGTGACCTGCACAGAGCAATGGGTATACCCCTAAGCAAAGGCATGGGGGAGGAGTGATCTGCATGGAGCGGCAGGTGCATCTACTCTTGCTACCTTGCTGGGCAGACTAGATGGACCATGCTGGTCTTTATCTGCCATCATACAGTATACTATGTTATTATGTAAGTCAAATCATTGTATGGAGAGAAACATATCTGCTCTTGAGAATCTTGTCTAGGTAGTCATTCTGCCAAGAGCAATGCATTGTTGCATTCCTTGACTGCTTATCTTTTTTTTATTGATTAGTGATCCAAGCAGGTTAAAGTTGTCCACTATTTCAATTTCTTCTCCATTAGAGATTAACTTATTGACTTTGCCCATTGTCAAGATCTTTGTCTTCTTTACATTATGATGCAGGACGATTTTAAGACTATGTTCCCTAATCTTGAGAAGCAAATGTTTCAGATCATCTTCACTTTCAGCCAGTATTGTGGTATCATCAGCATAGCGAAGGTTGTTGAAGAGTCTTCCATCAATCTTCACACCTCGGTTGTCTTCATACAGTCCTGCTTCTCTGATTATTTGTTCTGTATTGTGATGAAGCTGACACTACTGAAGCTATGGAGTTAGGAGAAAACTCTGTTTCTTTTAAAGAAACTGATTTACAGAGAATGCAGTTACCAAGAAGTGCAGCTAGAGGGAGTAGGCATGAGGCTGCAGAAGGTAGGCTGACACACCCAGATTGTAATGATGCAATAGCTAATCAAACACACCTGAGTAGAGGGCCAGAAAGCTCACTAGAGAAACGGCTTTATAAGCAGTGCTCGGTCAGTAGAATAGAGAGACGACCACAGGAGCAGAGAGGACCACCAATACAGAGACGGCCACAGGAGCAGAGAGGACCACCAATACAGAGATGACCACAGGAGCAGAGAGGACCACCAATACAGAGATGACCACAGGAGCAGAGAGGACCACAAATACAGAGAGCAACAGAAATCCCTGCTACTAAGGAGAGAGAAAGGGGAAAGCTCCAACTACGGAAGGAAAGGCAGTTAAGCTTGCAGTCCTTACAAGGAAGGGACAACTTCCAGGAAGGATAAGTCCATGCTGAAAAGCTCCAGAAAGAAGTCTCTAGGGAAGACAGTGTAAGCAGGAGAGTGCCTGGTAGAGGGAATACCAGCAACGCACGTCTCAGAGAACAAAGGTACATTCACACCTCCTTTCCTGAATGTGTGCCAGGTCCTAGAAAGGCTTGTAAACCAGAGAGCCATAGATATGAGAAACAATGCTGGGGAAAGTTTTGGAAACCTGTGCAGAAGGTCCTAGATAAAAGCCATATTAATTGTTTTCCAGACCAGGTCCAGCCAGGCTGGAAAGTCTTGGAGAGAACTACTGAAGTACATCCAGTTTTGCCTAGAGAAAGTTCAGGCTTAGCAGACACCATATCTGAGCAAGAGGATATGCAAACAGACCTTGTAGAACCAGAACCATTGCTACCTGAATATCCTATGGACTGTACTCTCTGTGTAGCTGAGAGTATAGAATCTCTCACAGAGTCATAGCATAAGACATGCTTTAAAAATGTCATTGCTTTGTTGAGCTGAAAAGAAGAAGCTTTTTGTGTTTATTTAACCTGTTGATATTGAAAAATCCTGCTTGAATGGAAAAGACTGTGAAGCTCTTATAACAGTTTTGGACTTTGTAAATACTTTGGTAGAAACCCTGAATCAAGGTGAATTCTGTTGTCTTCTTGGAGAACCTTAGCGCCTCAAGGGAATAAAACCTTATATTTAACCCTGCACAAGGCTCACACAACTATTCTTTATAAAGAAGGGAACTACAAGGACCATAATGCACCTGGTCTAAGTTAGAGTTTCCGGCTTCAACAAACAATAAATGTCTGCCCTGACCCTTCAGCATGCTGCCACCGGGAGGGGTTGTGACAGTATATAAATTAAACAGGTAGGGGAAAGTATGCAGCATTGTCAAACACCTTTGCTGATTTTAAACCATTCTGTTTCTCCTTGTTCCGTTCGAACTGTTGCTTCTTAATCAATGTAAAGGTTGTGCAAGAGAACTATCAGTTGTGCTGGGTTTATATCCATGCTTCGTCATGTGGCCCAGAGTTTCTCATGGTTTACACAGTCAGAAGCCTTGCTCTAGTCAATAAAATACATATAGATATCCTTTTGGTATTCTATTGTCTTTTCAAGGATCCATTTCACATCCGCGATCATGTCCTGTCTGCCTTTCCTGAACCCTGCTTGCACGTCAGGCAGTTCTTATTACAGGTATGGTTGTAGTCTCTGCTGCATAATCTTGAGTTGAACCTTGCTGACATATGAGATCAAAGCGTTTGTGCGAGAATTTCCATAGTCATTCGAATCACCTTTCTTCTGTATTGGTATTCTGTAAACACAGATATTTTCAAGTCATTTTCCCATAATGTTTTCTTCCAAATTTCCTGGCACAGCCTTTTAAGTATGGTAACAGCCACAATGATTGCTCTAATACTTCAATGGGAATGCCATCAATGCCTGGTGCTTTTTATTTTGAAAATGCTTTCAATGCTGCTTCTACTTCTTTCAAAGATAAAACCTGAAGCTGACTGTGATATAAACAAATGTGATATGTTATTTTTACAGTGTAATATAAGGCTTGTATTCCATTCATTCACCATTCTGTAATATAATTCTGTATGTCTGCATTCTGGGAAGAGAGACTACGTGGCTAAAATAATATGTAACCTGGCACAGGTGCAGAAGTACAAAGCTGATTCACCTTTACTGTATGTCTGCATTCTGGGAAAAAGGGATTCATGGATAATAACACGTAGCCTGATGTATGTAATGATTTTCTGACTTCCTTACTGTATGTCTGCATTCTGGGAAGAGAGACCATGTGGCTAAATAATACGTAGCCTGACAATTATTAATTACCAAATTTTTTATAAAAATAACTGTGAAACAGAGGTTGGGTGTGAGTGCTTACTGAAGCATCTCACCCTTTACTTGCAAGCAAAGTCATTAAACTCTGCTTTACTGAGAAGTCTGTTATTGTGTAAAAAGTTATGTTTTCTTACAGATTGGGGGCTGTCCGGGATTGTGTCATCGCTGGAGGAGACCCCCTGCCCCGAGGATAGGGAGACACGTCCCGTTGAGTTCAACAGCTCATTTATCAGTGACGGAGGGCTCAAACAGTGTACTGACAACAGAATCCTGAGAACATGAAAGAAAAATCAATACAGACTCAGTGAAACAGACTAGGTATTAGACAAAGACAAATGACAACCAAGTAATTCTGTGCACAGACCAAGGTAAGAAACAAGACTCTAAAGTATTACCTTGGTGGTTGGGTATTGAGACAGATTGTTGTTGTGTGTATGAGACGTGTCCTAGACACGAAGTGAGTGTGGAGTCTCAATCCGCGGTTCCAACACATCCACGAGGAGTGTGGCCAGAGAGAGACAAAGTGAAAGGCACATTGGTGAAGCAGGTCTCAATGGGTGTCAGGAATTTTAAATGAAACTCGAGTAAGGATGGGGTCAGGGATAAGGACCCCAGGGACAATCCTCTAGACAGTCTATTAGAGAGAATGTTGAAATATTGAAAAGATAATAAGAGTACTCAGGATAAAGATACAACTAAGATGATAAGATATTGTTATTTTACATAGAAAAAAAAGAAAGCATAAAAGCTAGCTGCAGTCTTCTGGCTGGAATTTGGCACAGACGAAGGGTGGTTATGTCAAATCCTTAACTTATATGTAAGCAGTGAAAAGATTAATTCAGCAAGCGTTTGCTACTGCCTAAAAGAAATAGCAGTGGTGCATGAAAATGGTCATTAAGCAGGAAATTCTTTTGAAGCCAGAGAAACATAGATTAGCAGATGAGACTGCTAAGGGAGCTGCCTTAGAGATAGACTTAACCCCTATATACAATTTAACCCCAGAAATAGGGAGTCAAGCAGCAAATCCTCTTATCTTAAAAAGGATATAGCATTATTAGAAAAGGTAAAGAGAAGAGCCACCAAAATGGTAAAGGGGATGGAAGGATACACCTATGAAGAGAAGCTAAAAAGGTTAGGGCACTTCAACCTAGAAAAGAGACGGCTGAGGGGGGATATGATAGAAGTAGTATTTTTAGTAGACACAGAAGCTGCCCGGACATCCTTAAATTATATACCAGAGGGGAAGAGACAACCAGTAGCATATTTATTTAAAATCTTAGATTCAGTGTCTAGGGCAGCGATGGCGAACCTATGGCACGCGTGCCAGCTGTGGCACGCGAAGGCCTTGCAGCTGGCACGCGGGAAGGTCCGCAATCGAAAAAAAACCAAACAACCCTGTCTGCTGCCGTTGTCGGGCCGCCGCGGCAGAATCGAGCGTGCCGCGGGGCCCCCCCTGTACCCGGCAGATCCTGCCCTCCCCGTAGCAGCTCTCTCTTTGGAGCTACAGTCAGACACGCCGGCTTGCAGAGCGCGAAAGGGAAGAGTTTCCCTTTCGCGACTCTGTTAAGCCCGCGGGGGCTGATGGGAACTTCCCATCAGCCCCCGCGGGCTTAACAGAGCAGCGAGGGAACTCGTTCCCTCGCGCTCTGCAAGCCGGCGCGTCTGACTGTAGCTCCAAAGAGAGAGCTGCTACGGGAGGGCAGGATCTGCCGGGTACAGGGGGGCCCCGCGGCACGCTCGATTCTGCCGCGGCGGCCCCGACAAACGGCAGCAGACAGGGTTGTTGTTTTTTTTTAATTTTCCCTGGGCTGGGCTGGGCTGGGGGGGGTGGGGGTTAGGAGTGGTGATGGGGGGGGGGGGGCTGGGGGGGGATAGGAGTTGGGATGGGCTGGGGGGGTGGGGAGTGGTGAGGGGCTGGGCTGGGCTGGGCTGGGGGGGGTTAGGAGTGGTGATGGGCTGGGCTGGGCTGGGGGGGTTAGGAGTGGTGATGGGCTGGGCTGGGCTGGGCTGGGGGGGGTTAGGAGTGGTGATGGGCTGGGCTGGGGGGTGTTAGGAGTAGTGATGGGTGGGGTGGGGGGGGTTAGGAGTGGTGATGGGCACTGGGCTGGGGGGGTTAGGAGTGGTGATGGGCACTGGCTGGCTGGGGGGGTTAGGAGTGGTTGATGGGCGCTGGGCTGGGGGGGGTAGGAGTGGTGATGGGCGCTGGGGAGGTTAGGGTTGGTGATTGGCTGGGCTGGGCCGGGCTGGGGGGGGTTAGGAGTAGTGATGGGCTGGGCTGGGCTGGGGGGTGTTAGGAGTAGTGATGGGCTGGGGTGGGGGGGGTTAGGAGTGGTGATGGGCACTGGGCTGGGGGGGTTAGGAGTGGTGATGGACACTGGGCGGGGCTGGGGGGGTTAGGAGTGGTGATGGGCACTGGTGGCTGGCTGGGGGGTTAGGAGTGGTGATGGGCGCTGGCTGGGGGGGGTAGGAGTGGTGATGGGCGCTGGGGGGGGTTAGGAGTGGTGATAGGCGCTGGGGGGGGGCTTAAACTAAAAATTGAGTGATGGGGGATTAGGACTGGGAGTGGGCTGATGGGAGGTTAGGACTGAAATGGGCTGGTGGGATTAGGACTGGGAGTGGGCCTATGGGGGGATAAGACTGGTAATGGGTTGGGGGGTTGCTAGGACTGGAAATGGGCTGAGTGGAAGGGGGCTTGAACTGCAAATAGCTGTTGGGGATGGGGCTTGGAATGGAAATGGGCTGAGGGGAAGTGGGGGGCTTGAACTGCAAATAGCTGATGGGGACGGGGCTTGTAATGGAAATGGGCTGAGGGGAAGTGTGGGGGCTTGAAGAAGGAATGGATGCTGGGTGAGACTGGAACTAGAAGGGAGCTGATGTTGGGGGAGGATTAGAATGGGATGGGCTGGAGAGTAAAATGGAGAGGGGAAAATATTTTGTGTAGGAGGGATGAAAAATCTACAATTGGCCAGGGTATTGGAGAGTAATTGGGGATTGAGGATGGGGGGTTAAAATTTGTGTGGATGAACAGGAATGATGGAAAGAGCCAAAAGGAGAAAGATTAGTATGTTAAAGCAGATGTAGAGAGAGAGAGAATGGAAAAAAAAAACTAGAAGAGAGAGAAGAAATGACAAATGGACATAAGACGATGGAGAGTTAGAAGAATACATGAAGAATCCAGTCTAAAGTTGCTGGAACTATTGCTACTGAAAAAGAAAATGCACTAAAGTTAGAATGATATCTCTTTTTTTTGAATTTATTATCTGGAATATGTCATCTCTGGGTAATGTGCATGATTAACATCTGCGCTTTGTTTGGTACAAGAGGAAATTCGTATTTGACGTTGCCACTTGGTTCTCTTTCCCCAGTATTCACTGAAATGTATTGGTTTAATATTTGCAGTGTTGCCTTTTGATAGGTAGGGTATGGGTGCTTTGTGAGTCCTGGTAATGCTGTCAGGATACGGCGGGTTTGCTAGGGGTTCTAAATGGGCAGCGTTTTGTAGTAGTTCCTAATGTGCCTGGCGGTTGGCACTGGATTATAGTAATGTAGAAATCTTTAGTCTTTCTTTATCCATGCACTCATTAAGAGACATGTTTACTAAAAGTTAGTGTATGGTAACATTATGCAAATATTTATGCAAATAAGACCACTTATGCAAATGACGTGCTGGCACTTTGAGGAAATTCTTTGGTTTTGTGCGGCAGTTTGGGCACTCGGGCTCAAAAAGGTTAGCCATCACTGGTCTAGGGGATGGCCAGAATGTGTTCAAGCAGTACCGGCAACAGCCCTATTGGTAGAAGAGAGTAGTAAATTGACATTCGGAGGGGCCCTGGTAGTAAGTACCCCACATCAAGTGAGAACCATCTTAACCCAGAGGGCTGGGAGGTGGCTCACTGATTCATGAATCCTGAAATATGAAGCAATATTAATGGAAAAGATGACCTAGTGTTGACCACAGATCAATGTTTAAACCCAGCTGCCTTCCTATGGAGGGGAACGTAGATTGATTGTTTACGTCATCAGAATATAAAAAGACTAGGGGGCATGCATTGAAGTTACAGGGTAACCTATTTAAGACTAATAAGAGAAAACAAATATTTTTTTCTCACTCAATGTGCAATCAAACTCTGGAATTTGTTACCGGAGGATATAGTAAAAGCTGTTAGTGGAGCTGGGCTTAAAAAAAAAAGGGGTTGGACAAGTTAAAGGTCCATAAACCATTATTAAAAGGGACCCAGGATATCATTGCTTGACCCAGTACAAGCATTGAGGAACCTGTGTCTTTTGGGGAAACTGCTAGGTACTTGTGACCTACTGTAGATTGGTCACTGTTGAAAACAAGATACTGTTGGAACTCGGTCTGACCCAGTATGGCATATCATATGTTCTTATGTTCTTATTTACAGAAAAGGAAAAATGAAAACTCGAAGATATAGGGGCAGTAGAAACTGAAAGGGGGGAAATGGCAGGCAGATAATAAACAAACAAATAATGAGAGAAATTATGGCCATTCTATGCCAAAAGTGAAGGGGTAGCCTAATGGTTAAGAACACTGGATTGGGAACCCAGAGACCAGGGTTTGATTCCCACTAGCACTCTTTGTGGTCTTGGGCAGGTCACTTGGCCCTCCATTGCCTCAGAAAAATCCAAGTTATTAATGCCCCTGTTTTAATGTACATTACCAAGTTTGGGTTTCAATGTAAACCACTTTGATTGAAATGATAAAGCGGTATATAAAACCTGTTAAATAAATAAGAGAGTCGATTAAGGCCCAGGGGAAAAAACAAATGCCTGCCTGGGGAGTAACCAAGATGGCGGATGTCAGCGCAGAGCGGTGAACGCCTGCCGTTAGCTGTCTGAGTCTGTGGAGCAGCGACCGTGAGATGGGACGGAGAAAGCGGAAGCAAGTCGCCTTACCTCCGGGTGAGAAACCATCGAGCTCTGCGAGCCAGCATACCTTGGGGCAGTGTGGCTTTGAGCCCCGTGTTGGAGCGGCGTCTTTGGCTGGGGCAGAGGGAGGAGTGTCGCCCCAGAGCGTGTCGGGTGTCTGGCTCTCTCCTGAGGAGCGGACACCGCCGCCGCGTCCCGGAAGCTTATCCTCTGGAGCTGCTTTGACCCCGGAGTTGGTTGCAGCAAGCACGCCGACTTTTGAGGCCATAGGAGGTACAGCTACAGCAGTGTCTTTCCTTTCGCTGGATGCAGGCCGGGGTCGGAGCTGTGAGATGGGGGTGTCAGTGGAGCGACCTGAGTCTGCAGTCTCGACGATGTTGGAAGAGCTTCCTGTGGTTCCAGTTTTGGTGAGACCCGCGGTAATTAATATGGAAACGCTATGGGAAGGAATGGCATCCCTGAATCACTCCATGAATAGACTTTGTGGGACGTTTCAAAAGGAACTTATTGTGGTTAGAGACTCTCTTTCTAAAGCTTATGAAGGGCAAGTTAGTAGGGTTACCACCCTGGAGAAGGAGATGGGGGAGTTGCGGGGTCTGGTCCATATCCATCTAAAGGATAGTAATGTAACTGCTAGGAAGATGGAGTACCTGGAAAACCAGGCCCGGCGTTGTAACCTCCGGTTCCTGGTTTTCCTAGGTCTCCAGTATTATCAGCGGCTGAGATGCTGCGGAAGTATTTTGGGGAGGTGTTAAAAATCCCCTCGGAGCAGTTTCCCCCTTTGACCAGGGCTCAGTATCTATCCTTGGGTGGTAGAGGTGGAGCAGACGGGCCCCCCCCCCCCTCTTATCCGGGCTTGGAGGATCTCACAGGTCTCCTTGAGAGTTCTCTGGAGATTGTTACGGAAAGAACTACCCTCCTTGCTACTTTTGCTTTGGAGACTGACAAAATGTTTATTCTTAAAATGTATTTTAGGAAAGCTAATGAAGCTTTTATGGGCTCGAGAGTAAGAGTATTTCCTGACTTAGCACGAATTACCCAATTGAGAAGGAAGGAGTTTTTGGCTCTTCGCCCTAGGACCTTAGCCCTGGGCGCTTCCTTCCAACTTAAATTTCCTGTGAAATGTTATGTTAATTTTAAGCAAAAGATGTTTCTGTTTTTTGAGCCCAAGCAGTTGTTAGCCTTCTTGGAGTCTAGGGAAGTGAGTGATGTCGAGGTTGTTGTAGCTTCTCATACAGCTGACGTGTGAGTCTCCCATTCGCCTGTTATAATTTGTGTGATTAATGGATATGTTACTGTATCAGTGTTTCCTAGTACTCCCCTATTTCCTAATTTTTGTGGTCTGATTGAGGGAAAATGAGTATGGGATGGTTGTAATTATTACCTAATGTATTTGTTGTTTATTTTTCCATTTTTCCATTTTCATTCATGGATATTATGTGGATGTTAAAATGTATTAAATCCATAAATAATAAATAAAAAAAATAAATAAATAAGAGAGTCATTGGGCATGTATGGGAATATACACAGTAGCCAAGCAAGGGTGTGAGAGGTGTATAACCTGTAAGAAAATAAACAATATGGTCCTTAGGAAACAACCGCAGGGAGACAGAGACCCTGGTCTTAGTCCATTCTAAAGTATACAGGTTGATTTCACTGAGTTGGGCAGGTGAAGTAACTTTTGGTAATAGTGGACCATTTGATGGGATGAGTGGAGGCATATCCCATGGTAGCTGCCACAGCAATAGGAGTAGCAAAAATGGTTTTGGAACAAATCATTCCAAGATATGGGATGATAGGTCACATTGACTCGGACCAGGGAAGTCACTTCACAGCCAAGGTATTGCAAAACATAATGGAAACTCTGGGAGTATCCTGGGATTTCCATACTCCATGGCATCCACCCTCCTCAGGGAGAGTGGAATGCATGCATCAGACTATAAAGAAGCAGTTAGCCAAATTGATGTTAGAAACAAAAATACCTTGGACTAAGGGGCTTGTTTACAAAGCCGCGGTAGCGATTCGCGATCGTTATCGGAGCCGCGGCGCCATTGAAATCAATGGGGCCGCGGCTCCGATAACGATCGCGAACCGCTACCGCGGCTTTGTAAACAAGCCCCTAAGTGTTTGCCCTTAGTATTGGTAAGAATCCAAACAGCTACTCGGAAAGATTTAGGATTGTCCCCCTATGAAATGTTATTTGGATTACCCTATATGGGACAATTAAAGGAACCTCCCCAGTTTGAAACTAAAGATAAGTTTCTTAAAGAATATATACTTGGGCTGTCCTCTTCTTTATCTGTTCTCAGGAATAAAGGATTGTTGGCACAAACATCCCCATTGGAGTTTGCAGTTCACGGTCTCAAACCAGGACAGTGGGTCTTGATAAAATCCTGGAAGGAGTCTAAATTGCAAACAGACTGGGAAGGCCCGTTCCAGGTCTTACTGAGTACTGAGACTGCTGTAAGAACTGCGGAAAAAGGTTGGACGATTAAAGGTCCGGTTGAAGCTCCTTCAGACGCACAATGAAAGGTCCAGGCAACTACTGACCCTCTGCGCCTGAAAATACCAAGGAAACACAGAAGAACAGGAGAGGAGTTCATTAACAAGGACTAATAAAAATTATAACATGGACAAAGAAAAGTGGATGATGTTACTATGATGGGGGGGGGTGGGATCACTTTCACTGTTAAGGGGAATGACATGGGATCTAGGACAGGGAAAGGGATGGACTGATGAACAAATACAAACACGAACACGATGGGGACAGATGTACCCTAACATATTTACTGTAACTGTACCAGAGGGAGAGGGACCAGTGAGCCTAGAATTTGATGCCTGTATAAGTTGTGATGGGGGATACTACGAAAAGTTGTGGGGAAATAGTCATAAGTATATGTGTCCAGAGACTGCTCAGACACTGGTGTTCGGGATGCCCTGTTACGGGTGGTCACAAATTTGGTGGACCACCGAGGATGGAGGCTGGGTCTCCCCAGAAGGGAAGAAACACCCAGTTCAAAAGAAAATAAAAATTATGAAGACATAGTATTCAGCAATGTAACTCAGGAAGTTGAAATCCCATCATGGTCACCTTCTTTGGAAGGGATGACTCACTGGATGGGACCTATGGACTAGGAATAGATATTAATGGGGAAGATCCCCTGGGAAGATTGAGGATAAGAATACCCCTCAAGAATCAGACTCAGGTCCCCACATCATTCCCCAGCATATCTTTTGAACCTAATAAAGACCCTAATGTAGTCAAAATAGTGGAGATTAAAGATTTGAGGGACACTTTAGAGGTGGAAACGGGTTATGGGGATGTGAACGCCTGGGTGGAATGGGTTAAATATACCGTAGGAAGTCTCAGCTGTAGCAATTGCTACGCATGTGCCTCTGGGAGGCCCATTGCACAGGTTGTGCCCTTACCCTTGAGGTGGGATACAGATCCCGATGGAGTAAGATGCCTCATATCTCTGTATCAGGAAAAAACGGCTTGGGGAAATGAAAGTTGCAAGATGTTGAATCTGCTCTTTCCCCCTACAGACTTGAAGGGGGTAAGAGTTTCCCCCCCCCACACACACACATTCTCAACAGTATTTGGAAATTACTCCGCCTGTCTCACCAGGCGAGGGAAGAATTACATGAGGGTAGTGGGGGGAACTGAACACCTGCGTTCTAAGCCTAAACCTGACAGGGATGAAAGGAGAAGAGAAGAACTACTCCAACCTGGTAATCCCTAGGGCAGACCTGTGGTGATACTGTGGAGGGCAGATGTTGATACCAACATTGCCTACCCTATGGTCGGGAACATGTGTAATAGTTCAATTGGCAGTTCCTTTCACCTTGGCATTCACAGAACATGACAAGGGGCAAATACAAAGGGAAAGGAGGAGTACCTTGGGAGCCTCATTTGATGACAGGATATATATAGATGCAATAGGAGTCCCTCGGGGATTTCCGGATGAGTATAAAGCACGAAACCAGATTGCAGCTGGATTCGAATCCCTGTTAGGGGTAATCACGATAATATATATAATTTATCAAATCTACATTTTTGTTTATCAATTATACCCGGCATGCAATAAAGGGGATCGCAGAACAATTGGACGCCACTAGCAAAATGGCCTGGGAGAACCGAATGATTTTAGATATGATGGCGGCTGAAAAAGGGGGCGTGGATGATATTGGGGGGGGGGGGAATGTATGTTCATACCCAATAACACAGCCCCTGATGGTACTATCACTAAAGTCCTGCGAGGATTAACTACCTTGGCAGAAGAATTGGCAGAATATTCAGGTACGGATACCTCTCTCACTGGATGGTTGCAGTCATGGTTTGGGAAATGGAAAGGGGTGGTAGTATTTATATTTACTTCTGTACTTGTTGTAATTGGAGTATTAATTACAGTGGGGTGTTGCATAATACCGTGTATAGGAGGGTTAACTCAAAGACTGATAGAAACAGTAAGCACTAAACAAATGATAGTATCATTTCCAGTGCACAAAAGTGCAATGTTAATAATGGATGATAAAAGGGAAGAGAGAGAGTTAGGAAGAATGTTATCTAAGTTAGAGGCTTCTTATGGAACTGTGGAGTAAATGTAAAAAGTAACAAGAAAACTTTAAAAAGGAAGAGGGAGGGGTTTGATATTGTGGTACCAAAAGCATTCCTGAGCAGACAGAAAGGGAAAAGAGCGAGCACTGCACCTTTAAAAGCCAGAGCAAGCCAGGTTTCCATGACAGCAGGAAGCTTTCAGAGAAAATGCAACTCAGTCAGATTCATGACGTAAGAGCTGGAAGCAGCCCTAACGAGGTGCACCTGGATAGTCAGAAGGGCGTGCCTGAACAAGGAAGCCGTTTTAAACCAGCTTCAGGGCTAGTCTTGCAGAGCAGCACTGAGAATCAGGACAGACAAGAGGGCAGAGAGGAGCCTCTGCAATTCTCTATTCCACTTCAGCAAGGAAGGCAGCAACTGAGGGAGTCTTGGAACCCAGCCCCAGGCAAGAAGGATTCTGGTGGGTCCATTACTGGCTACCGTGAAGCTAAACCTAAGCCGTTGTGGGAGCTTCCTGAAGACAGGGCAAAGCCATTTCCCTGTAGAGAGGAAGAGAGCTCCAAGCACAGACAAAGCAAGGTCAGCAGAAAAGGTACGTCAGGGTTACTGCCAAGCCAACGTTTTGTGGAAGACATTGTAAAACAGTTAAGAGCAAGTGCTAATAGGTGCCAGGGTAGCACGGCTGTGAAAGCACCTAGCAGATACTCTTTTGACAAATGGTTTAAAGCTAATGTGACAACCATAAGGAAGAGCTTACGTTCTAACCAAACTCCTGAACTAGAAGAAGTCACGGTCAGCGAGAGTGGAGTCTTCTTAGAACAGCTGCAAATAGCTATCCCAGGATTGCAGCCAAGAAGTTCTCCTAAACAGAGCCGTGAGTTTGCAAGCAAGGAGATGTTTAATGACGTAGCTGATATTCCTGACTCACCTGATTACTATAAGAGAGACTGTTCCATGTATAATGTAGAAAGACTGCTCCTAAGATAAACAAGCTTTGGTAAGAAGAATTACAAAGTTGTTTGGAAGTTTTGTGCTGCTGTGAAGAAACAGTTTTTCCACTTGTATTAGATGCTTTTCATTTGCTCCTGTTTTTCTGTTTATTCTGGAAAAGAATTATATTGCTTTGCGTATTTGCCTGAGAACCTCTGTGAGGGGAAAAACCCAACAATAATAATAAATTTATCTGTTCCAAGAGACCCTTGTGCCACAACACATTTTTGTGAGAGTGAAAACAAAAACTACATATCCCAGCAACCCTTGCTGCTAGATAGTTTAAAGGTCACTCAGAAGCAAAACAGCGGTCACCCCTACTATAAAGCCTTCGGCCAGTAGCAGGGGAGCGTGACAATATAAACAAATGTGATATGTTATTTTTACAATGTAATATAAGGCTTGTATTCCATTCATTCACCATTCTGTAATATAATTCTATATGTCTGCATTCTGGGAAGAGAGACTACATGGCTAAAATAATACGTAGCCTGTCACAGGTGCAGGGGTACAAAGCTGATTCACCTTGTCAGACGGCTGCCTGGGTGAGAATGTTCACAGTCTTGGCAAGTGCATATATCAATATGATTTGCAAGGGATTGTGGGCAATGCAGTTCATTCACACCAGACACAGCTGCTCACAATAATTAGTTGTGCTTGATGGTAAAGCCAATAAGATATTTATTTATGGGGTTATTTCTCCCAACACAGATATGCTTGGTAGCACATAAATCAGGATACTTGCTTTCAGTGTTAAACTTGGAAAAACAAAATCAGGAAAACAACATTTGAACTTGTCAGGCAATCAAAGCAAAAGAAATAAGACCTGGTTGGTAACAAACTGGTCTTTTCTGTAGGCTTTAGCTAATATTTTCTTAGCATGTATCAAACAACAAACAAAATCCACAAAGAAGAGAAAAACTGTTCTTTTCAGGTTAACTTCTTATATCTTCACAGATAGATTCAGAAGTGATTCCCTCAGAGCTCACAAGCAATTAGGTAAGGCTCAATTGCTAGCAGTTACCCAGCTGAAACCCCTTAGCTGGCTTGCTTTCTACTGCGTGGCTAAAAATCCTACTCAGGAGCTTTTCTGAGTAGATTAAAGAACAAGTTTGTATTTCTTTGTGATGGTTGCTGTACTTTATAACAGAAAATCACCAAAGGAGTTTAGACAGAGAGCAATCCATGTAAACACATTCTTCATCTGCAATCTCTCCCCCTTCTTCAACAATCATGGGTTCAATATCATGGATTGGCACAGATGAATTTCTCAATGGAGCACTTTCAGGAGAATACTTGTTTCCCTGCTGTCTTTCAAGGTTATAGCTAGGGCATAGATCAGTGTTCATACCTGAGCTTCCATTGCTGTTAGAGTTCCTCTCTAAATAGCCTGGCCAGTATGTAGTCCAGTTCCTATGTCCAGCCTTCCAATCCAGATCCCTGGGCACTGGATCTCTCTTCACATACCTTCTGGCACGGGTCTTAGGGTCCCTTCCACGTGCAGCCGTCTCCCTCACAGGTACCGTCTGGAGATTCCTAGCTCTGCAGCACCATTCCTCTGGCTTTCCCCAGTCCAATGGTGTATGCTGGCCCTTGGAATGCCTCCCAGTATACGTACTGCTCCGGACTCCTCTAAACCTCCCAAAGGCTTTTCTCTTCTTTCTTCCAAAGGGTTTCTTGCCCTCTCTGTCCGTCCGGTTTGGCTTCTGCTTCTGATGATCCTCCAGATGAAACTGAGGATGAGGATATACAAACTGATCATGAAGATGATGATCCTGAGGATAATTCTCTGTAGAATAAACTCTACCTTTATTCTGCTTAGATGAGTGCTCCACCTTAACACAGCGCAGCTGTGCTGAATCAGGCCCTTCCCTTTGAGATGAGTGCTTAGGGATTACCTCATAGCCCTCCTGATTGAACACACGTTTCCCCACTTCAGCTCCTCTAATGGCTGTTGGAAACCTGGTGCATTCTGGGACTGGTAGTCTTTTATGGGAAAATTCTGTTTTCTTATTTGTACCAGAACTGACAGGTTGCTTGTTCAGAGTCACTTCACCTTTTCTATAGCTCCTTTCTGAGCTATGATAAGCTTCCTTATCACATACCCCCCTGCTTAAGTTATTACGGACTGGTTTAACTGGTGAAACTTCTTTCCTACAGTCCGTAATACCTACGAGAGTGTTCTCTTTTTGAAGCTCACTTACTTCCTGACTGGCTTCAGGGTCATTATTATTTACAGGCCTCTCCTTCCAAGACTTAAGTACATTAATATGGTAGGTCTGCCTACGCCCTCTTGCATTTTCTACCATATAAGACACTGGGCTCACTTGTTTAACAACCTTCCATGGCCCTTTCCACTGTACTTCAAATTTTGGGGCTGTACCTGCTACTTGAACCAAAACCTTTTCACCAATGCTTAATTGGCGGCTTTTGGCCTTCCTATCATACCACCCTTTCTGGCGCACTTGACTGTCCTGCAGGTTCCTCTCAGCAACCTGTGAGGTCCTTTTCAAACGTGCTCTCAAGTCACGTAGAAACTGTGGCACTTCCTGACTTCCTGGTTCAGGATCAATCCATTGTTCCCTCAAAATATCTAACAAACCCCGTGGAGCCCTACCATACATCAATTCATATGGAGTTACACCTAGGGACACCTGAATTCTTTCCCTGCAGGCATATAAGGCAAAGGGCAATAACATATCCCATTCTTTTACCTCCCTATTTGCAAAGGCACACTTCTTCGGGTTTAAAGTGATTCCCGCTTGCTTCATGGAGCACAAGACTGCCCTGATCCTCTTTAGATGCTCCGCCCAGGTGTTACTATGGATTATGGCATCATCCATATATGCAAAAGCATAATTTTGGTGGGGTCGAAGTACCTGATCCACTAACCTTTGGCAGGTAGCCGCTGCTCCATGCAGTCCGAAAGGCATCCTCTTGAACTGGAAAAGGCCAACGGGGGTGCTGAACGCAGTCTTCGGCTTTGACTCCCTGGTTAGAGGGATTTGCCAATATCCTTTTGTCATATCAAGGGTGGTTAAGTATTGAGCCTGTCCCAGCTGGTCCAACAGCTCTTCAATTCTTGGCATTGGATATGCATCAAAAACTGATATTGCGTTTACCTGCCGGAAGTCAATACAAAATCTTAAAGATCCATCAGGCTTCGGCACCAGGACTATGGGGCTATTCCAGGGACTCTTTGACTCCTCTATTACTCCCATGTCCAACATCTCCTGGACTTGTGCCACTACTTCCTGTCTCTTGGCTTCAGGCAAGAGGTATGGCCTTTGACAAACTAATTTCCCAGGTGGAGTTATTATTTCATGGGCAACCAAATGTGTCTCCCCAGGTATGGGTGTCAACACATCTGGGAATTCTTTAAGCAATTTCCTAATTTCTTCCTGTTGTACCACTGTCAGGTCCTTACCTATTTGGGGCTCTGATTTTTCTTTACAATCAGATACCTGGGGTCCCAAATCTTCCTCTTCATTCACCTCCCTCTCTCGGGCACAGGTGGCAGCTAGGCTTTTAACCCCTTTGACGTCAGTAGAACCAAAGCCTTTGGTTCCACGCTCAGAATTTTCCAGGGATGTGACCTCCTCCACAGGTGGAAAACCCAGCCTCTCACAGATCAATTGGGCAATTCTGTCTCCTGTCTTCACGTGATAATCATTCTGTCCAAAGTTAAATAACAGAACTTTAATATTGCCCCTGTAATCGGGATCAATTACTCCCGCACCCACATCGATGAAATATTTAAGGGCTAATCCGGACCTTGGGGCTACTCTCCCATAGCATCCAATAGGTATTTCCACTTGGAGACCGGTGTCAACCAGGGCTCTCCCTTGGCTAGGTACAGTCACATTTTCTATGCTGCACAGTTCAAACCCAGCAGCTTGAGGGGTTGCCTGCTTAGGAGCATGGGCCTTCTCTGTGACCCTATGGTACTTTAAGATGAATGTCTGCTTTGGGGTAGCTTGGTCTTCTGGACGCTTAACCATCTTTTTAGCTGGGGTCTGAGGACTTCCAAATAAAGGCCCGGGAGCTATTACCATTAATCCTTCTCCCTCCTTCTTTCCTAGTCCTTCCACTAGACCCTGCTTAAATCTTGGCCAGTCTCTTCCTAGAACCAAATCAAAGGGTAGCCTAGGCACCACTGCTAACAGAACTTCCTCTTGTTCCCTCAGGCACTTAACCTTTAGCCTATAGGTGGGATATGATGTTGCAGCACCATGAATGCATCTGATGTGAACTTGGCTTTCAGGGGTTCTAGGCACAAATCCTTCTTGGGCCTCTATCCTCTTCCAAAGCCTTTTTGACATCATACTCTGGTCTGCCCCAGAGTCTAATAAAGCATTTGTGGTAATTCCTTGCACATCAACCATCAAAAGAAATCCTTCTTTGGGCTGTTTTAAATCCAGACCCATTAAGCTAGTGTGTGTCTGGCATCTCTTTTCTAAATGTCCCCATTTTCCACACTTGAAACATTTCTTTCTACTCCACTGTGTCATCTGGTTTGATACAGTACATTCATTTTCAGAAACATTTTTAATTATTTTCTTTTCTGATACAGCACATCTTGCCTCAGCACCAATCTTCAGAGGGCTACCCATTCTATGGCAAGCCTGCGTGGCTTCCAAGAATCTCTCTGCTAGCATGGTTGCCTCTCCAAGATTTTGGCAATTTTGCTGTATAAGGAAAGTGTGCAAATCATTAGGCACCGCAGACATAAATTGTTCAAGCATAATAATGTCTAATAACATTTCTACCGTCTTTTGCTCAGGCTCCAACCATTTTACAGCTAATCCTCTGATTCTCTGACTCAGAGCCCTGGGTGTTTCACCCACTTTCAATGTAGTAGCTCTAAACATTCGCCTATACTCTGAAATAGACAACCCTAGGCGATCTCTAATAGCAGCCTTTACATCCTTATAATTCAAAGCCTGGGCTGCTGGCATTGCTCTGTAAGCTGCAAGCGCCTCTCCAGTTAATGAAGCTGCCAGCCTTACTGCCCACTGGGTCTCTGGCCATGCTAATGCTTGTGCCACTCTTTCAAAAGACTCTAGAAAATCATCAACATTATCATCTGGAGTTAGCTTCCCAAAACTAAATGCCCCAATTCCCTGATTGAGTCCCACACTGTCCACATGTGGTGTACCAGTATTTACTGCTGGTCTTGCATCTGGTCCACTTTGGTTCTGCAGTTTAACTAGGGCTTGCACCAACTAGCCATCTCCCTCGGATCCATCTTGACCCCTGCAAGAAACAAAGAAAAAAAACAAAGTGCACCACCTTCCAAACAGGTGGTTTTTTTTCTACTTTTTTTTTCAGCTTTAAACTTGAACTTTAGTTGTAATCCTTAGCAAGTAAATCCCTTTGTGCAAAAGCAATCCGAAAAACTACGCCATTTGTCAGACGGCTGCCTGGGTGAGAATGTTCACAGTCTTGGCAAGTGCATATATCAATATGATTTGCAAGGGATTGTGGGCAATGCAGTTCATTCACACCAGACACAGCTGCTCACAATAATTAGTTGTGCTTGATGGTAAAGCCAATAAGATATTTATTTATGGGGTTATTTCTCCCAACACAGATATGCTTGGTAGCACATAAATCAGGATACTTGCTTTCAGTGTTAAACTTGGAAAAACAAAATCAGGAAAACAACATTTGAACTTGTCAGGCAATCAAAGCAAAAGAAATAAGACCTGGTTGGTAACAAACTGGTCTTTTCTGTAGGCTTTAGCTAATATTTTCTTAGCATGTATCAAACAACAAACAAAAATCCACAAAGAAGAGAAAAACTGTTCTTTTCAGGTTAACTTCTTATATCTTCACAGATAGATTCAGAAGTGATTCCCTCAGAGCTCACAAGCAATTAGGTAAGGCTCAATTGCTAGCAGTTACCCAGCTGACACCCTTAGCTGGCTTGCTTTCTACTGCGTGGCTAAAAATCCTACTCAGGAGCTTTTCTGAGTAGATTAAAGAACAAGTTTGTATTTCTTTGTGATGGTTGCTGTACTTTATAACAGAAAATCACCAAAGGAGTTTAGACAGAGAGCAATCCATGTAAACACATTCTTCATCTGCAATCTCTCCCCCTTCTTCAACAATCATGGGTTCAATATCATGGATTGGCACAGATGAATTTCTCAATGGAGCACTTTCAGGAGAATACTTGTTTCCCTGCTGTCTTTCAAGGTTATAGCTAGGGCATAGATCAGTGTTCATACCTGAGCTTCCATTGCTGTTAGAGTTCCTCTCTATAGCCTGGCCAGTATGTAGTCCAGTTCCTATGTCCAGCCTTCCAATCCAGATCCCTGGGCACTGGATCTCTCTTCACATACCTTCTGGCACGGGTCTTAGGGTCCCTTCCACGTGCAGCCGTCTCCCTCACAGATACCGTCTGGAGATTCCTAGCTCTGCAGCACCATTCCTCTGGCTTTCCCCAGTCCAATGGTGTATGCTGGCCCTTGGAATGCCTCCCAGTATACGTACTGCTCCGGACTCCTCTAAACCTCCCAAAGGCTTTTCTCTTCTTTCTTCCAAAGGGTTTCTTGCCCTCTCTGTCCGTCCGGTTTGGCTTCTGCTTCTGATGATCCTCCAGATGAAACTGAGGATGAGGATATCCAAGCTGATCATGAAGATGATGATCCTGAGGATAATTCTCTGTAGAATAAACTCTATCTTTATTCTGCTTAGATGAGTGCTCCACCTTAACACAGCGCAGCTGTGCTGAATCAGGCCCTGCCCTTTGAGATGAGTGCTTAGGGATTACCTCATAGCCCTCCTGATTGAACACACGTTTCCCCACTTCAGCTCCTCTAATGGCTGTTGGAAACCTGGTGCATTCTGGGACTGGTAGTCTTTTATGGGAAAATTCTGTTTTCTTATTTCTACCAGAACTGACAGGTTGCTTGTTCAGAGTCACTTCACCTTTTCTATAGCTCCTTCCTGAGCTATGATAAGCTTCCTTATCACAACCTTTACTGTATGTCTGCATTCTGGGAAAAAGGGATACGTGGATAATAACACATAGCCTGAGGTATGTAATGATTTTCTGACTTCCTTACTGTATTCTGCATTCTGGGAAGAGAGACCATGTGGCTAAATAATACGTAGCCTGACAATTATTAATTACCAAATTTGCTATAAAAATAACTGTGAAACAGATATTGGGTGTGAGTGCTTATTGAAGCGTCTCACCCTTTACTTGCAAGCAAAGTCATTAAACTCTGCTTTACTGAGAAGTCTGTTATTGTGTAAAAAGTTATGTTTTCTTACAACTGTGGTACAGATTACCAAATACTAGTATGCAAACTCAAGCTAAAATTGTATGATCAGGAACAATGATCAAGTTGAAACAGCAGTTGCTCCACTTTATCTTTATGGCATAATGACTCTAAATTCTTTCTATCTTTTCTTGATCTTCTCAGCATCGTTCAGCATGGATCCTTGAGCATCTTGTCGCATTCCAATTCAAATAACCAAGCTAAAAAATATCACCCGTGTGTTATTTAATCTAAAATTTTTCATACATATATACTATCATGGCCTTAATGTGGTCTCAGATAAACGGCAAGTTTTTATGTTCTTTTGTCAACCACTTGCTGTTACACTTTTTTTGGGTCAATAACTTGCACCCAAACCCGTGCTCGTTTAGCATCAATGACCACGGCCTTATTAATTATTTTATTTAATATTGCTCTTAATTAGAATTTTTTGCATTTTTCTTAATGGGTAGATACCCTTTTGAATTGTGATTAAAAACAAATATGGCTTAAATTGGTCTACTTAACTCATGTAGAACCTCTGTAGCCAGCTGTCCCTTGTATTTCTCTTTTGTACCACAAAAGGTATGAAGACCCCGACGCCTCTCTTTCTCCAGCGCTTTGGCGTTTCACCGTTTGGGTTTATCAAGGGGAATAATGTCCGTTACTACATGGGACTTGAAATCTTCACTATATCAATCTTCATTATATCATAGCTATTGATGTTTCTAAAACAAATGAAGCAATATTAAGTGAGATTCTCAACTGGTCATCTTAAAACACATTGGCTCCTGTGATCTATCATATCATTAACATTCATAAACCGACCAACCTGCTTCCTCGAGCGATTTTCTCTTATTCTCGAGAATCGTTTCAAAAGATTTGCAATGAAGACGCTTACACATGCGTAGTGCACCTTGTTTTAAATCCTTTTTATGCTGTCATCTGATTGGGCTCTGTCATGCAACACACTGCCCAATCAATATCGACGTTTAAACCCTCAGGTTGTATTGTGTGGAGCTGGTGAATCCACCATTGTTCACGATAAAGTAGTCTTTGTTCAGGTGACTTTCTTGAAATCCATGTAGAACTAACTCAATGCTCCAACATTTTAAAGATTCAAACTCATGGCCCATAGTTAAGGCAATGTTGCACAATCGGAGCTTCCAACCGCTTACAATGTAATCTACTTCTCTGTTCCTGCATGCGTGTCTTCAGTGTACGGTGTTGTTTTTCCAACGTATAGCAAGGAGCAGGGACAACAAATAGCATATACCACCGATTTTGATTTCACAGTTCGTCTCATGTCCTCAAAATATAAATTTTGACTTTATGAGTAAACTGAGAGATTTCTAAAGTAATGTTGCATATAGAACAGTGTCCACATCTCGTGTGTCTCCCAATGGTAATATTGTTAGAGCTCCAATTCATCGGTCTTAATACTGCTGGAGATAAATATTCTTTGAGACTCCTATTTCTCTTCCATACACATCTTATGGAAGAATCCTTCAATGCTGGTATCGTTTCCAGCACTGGCATAAATTTCTTAATAGTTTTTTGAATTTTAGTGCTTATAGGAGAAAATGTAGTAACTAAGTTGATACTCGACTCTCCCTCGGATACAGCCGTATTTATAGTTGGTTTATGATTAAGCAACAGCTCTCGCTTATTGTAAAGGGCCCTATTGTAAGCTGTCTGCACTACTTTCTGAGGATATCCTCTACTTTGAAAACTACGTTTTAAATATTTGGCTGAACTTTATACTCAGCTATAGTTGAACAGTTTCTCCGATATCGGAGAAACTGTGAGACGGGCAAGCTATTCTTTAATCCCATTGGGTGGGCACTATAGTAATGTAAAAGCGAATTTTTATGTGTCGGTTTCCTAAAAACTGTGGTGTTCCATCCTGTTCTTGCTCGAGTGATTTTTACATCAAGGTATGTGATCTGTTGATCATGACTTTCACAAGTAAATTTCAAATTGCTATCGCAAGTATTTAACCAGAATATAAAATTCGTCAACTCTATTGTAGATCCCTGCCATAGCATAAAAACATCGTCACTGTATCTATGCCACGATTTTATGTTGGCTGTAAACGGAGATTGTGAAAGAAACTGTTTTTCAAAACTTCCCACATAAAAATTAGCGATGGACGGGGCACAGGTGGCCCCCATCGCTACTATCTCCGATTTTCTGGAGATATATTTGTTGTTCAAAAATAAAAAAATTATTGAACAGCACAATAGTCGCTATTTGACATCAAAACTGAATATGTTCTGTAGACAGATCTCCTCTCTCTTCAAGTACTTGTTTGAAATAATTTTATGGGCCACCTCTTGAGGTATATTAGTGTAAAGTGATTGGATATCCAACCGTTACTAATAAAGTATTTGGCTGTGTTGTCCATACTGACAAATTTTTCAATACATTCAGAAAGTGAGTCGTATCTCTTAGAAAGCCCGGAATCGTACTTAGCATTGGTCTAAGGAAAGGAATCTAAATAGAATCGACAGAGGTTCTAATAAGGACCTCTCGTCGATACTATAGGTCTACCAGGGGGTCGTTGTAAATGTTTGTGTACCTTAGGTACTGTGTAAAACTTTGCTATTTGTGGTGAAACTGCTACAAGGAACTTAGATTCTTTAATAGAAAGAATTTTAATCTTCAGAGCATCTTTCACTATAACATTAATTTGTTGTTGTAATCGTGGTGTAGGATCTTCTACCAAAGGTTCATAAATAATTCTATCCGTAGTTGAGTCAAAGCTTCCTGTACATAGTAGTCTCGATCTAAAACTACTAGAGCTCCCCCTTTATCTGCTCTTTTAATCACCAGGTCAGTTCTTGATTGAAGTTTATGTAGAATATCCATCTGATTATTTGAAAAGCTACTCTTGTTTTTGGGATTCTTTTTACTTATTTTTTCAACCTCTTTTAGTACAAGTTCTTTAAATAATTGAATGCCAGCAGGCAAAGGTGTTGGGGGGGTCCATCGTGATGTTAAAGGCAATGGTATTCGATTGAGAGGTGATTCATTAATCTTAGGCTCTGTTTGTACCTGTGCTGTTACTTGTACTGCAGAAGAGACCGACGAGGAAAATAGGACCTAAGATGCAATTTTCGAATGAGTCCCATAAAATCTATCTGAAATTGAAAATAATCAAATTTGATATGTGGGACAAAGGATAATCCTTTATTCAATATTTCACATTCCTCCTCCGAAAGGGTTTTTCTGAGAAATATTTATTACTATAGATTCTATCATTTCCTCTTTCGACGATCCTGATTTGTATTGTTGGATTCGTCTATCTTTTTCTTGCGTGTCGTCCGGCCTTCTGGTTCTTCTAAAAAAGAGGGATTCCTTGGATCCTCGACTTGAGTCAGAGCTGGTGTCCTCTTCTGTGGTATCACTAAACATTACTCCGTTTCTCCTCTGTCGGTTTTTCTGTAATTTTCTTTGAGTATTCTGCCATGGATAAACATAGTCCGTTGAATAATCTGCTGCATCCCGTTGTAGTTTTTTTGTTTTTTTTATCATCACTTCATTATGTAATGTATCTAATTGTTTTTTCATTGTGATTTGATGATTAAGGAATTGTTCCTCAGGTTCCGTTTCCTTTAACTTCGTCAATGACTCCGTTACTTCTTTGGAAAGTTGTTCTACTTGAGTTTGGCTGTGCTTATAATTAATACCATCAGATCTAGGGAGCATTTGTTGAGAATCCTATGCCATTGTTCCATAAAGCCTGTATCCATTGAGGGTACACGTGGTTCCTTGTAGATCCTAAGACCACGAGGGATATGTCCTCTATTAATGTACTCTAATAATGAAGCTCTGTGTAAATCAGTTCGTAACAGCTTTTTCTGTGTTTTTATCAGACTCTCCCATTGGGATTCAAAATCAGATGTTATGTCTACTGTTGTGAAATCAGAAAATGGTGTCTTCTCTTTCAGGAGCGCTGTGATAAATTCCTGTGGGAAACTAAATGTTTCTTTCCAGTTCTGAAGACCTTCCATTATAGTGTATCAAACAAACGTGTATAGGACTTCGTAGGGGTGAATAATCAAATAACCAAGCTAAAAAATATCACCCGTGTGTTATTTAATCTAAAATTTTTTCATACATATATACTATCATTGCCTTAATGTGGTCTCAGATAAACGGCAAGTTTTTATGTTCTTTTGTCAACCCCACTTGCTGTTACACTTTTTTTGGGTCAATAACTTGCACCCAAACCCGTGCGCGTTTAGCATCAATGACCACGGCCTTATTAATTATTTTATTTAATATTGCTCTTAATTAGAATTTTTTGCATTTTTCTTAATGGGTAGATACCCTTTTGAATTGTGATTAAAAACAAATATGGCTTAAATTGGTCTACTTAACTCAGTAGAACCTCTGTAGCCAGTGTCCCTTGTATTTCTCTTTTGTACCACAAAAGGTATTAAGAACCCCCGACGCCTCTCTTCTCCAGCGCTTTGGCGTTTCACCGTTTGGGTTTTATCAAGGGGAATAATGTCCGTTACTACATGGGACTTGAAATCTTCACTATATCACTCTTCATTATATCATAGCTATTGATGTTTCTAAAACAAATGAAGCAATATTAAGTGAGATTCTCAACTGGTTCATCTTAAAACACATTGGCTCCCTGTGATCTATCATATCATTAACATTCATAAACCGACCAACCTGCTTCCTCGAGCGATTTTCTCTTATTCTCGAGAATCGTTTCAAAAGATTTGCAATGAAGACGCTTACACATGCGTAGTGGCCACCTTGTTTAAATCCTTTTTATGCGGTCATCTGATTGGGGCTCTGTCATGCACACACTGCCCAATCAATATCGACGTTTAAACCCTCAGGTTGTATTGTGTGGAGCTGGTGAATCCACCATTGTTCACGATAAAGTAGTCTTTGTTCAGGTGACTTTCCTTGAAATCCATGTAGAACTAACTCAATGCTCCAACATTTTAAAGATTCAACTCATGGCCCATAGTAAAGCAATGTTGCACAATCGGAGCTTCCAACACGCTTACAAGTAATCTACTTCTATGTTCCTGCATGCGTGTCCTTCAGTGGTGTACGGGTTGTTTTGTGTTCCAACGTATAGCAAGGAGCAGGGACAACAATAGCATATACCACCGATTTTGATTCACAGTTCGTCTCATGTCTCAAAATATAAATTTTTTCTTTATGAGTAAACTGAGAGATTTCTAAAGTACTGGTTGCATATAGAACAGTGTCCACATCTCGTGTGTCTCCCAATGGTAATATTTTTAGAGCTCCAATTCAGCGGTCTTAATACTGCTGGAGATAAATATTCTTTGAGACTCCTATTTCTCTTCCATACACATCTTATGGAAGAATCCTTCAATGCTGGTATCGTTTCCAGCACTGGCATAAATTTCTTAATAGTTTTTTGAATTTTAGTGCTTATAGGAGAAAATGTAGTAACTAAGTTGATACTCGACTCTCCCTCGGATACAGCCATGATACAGCCATGACATTAAGGCCATGATAGTATATATGTATGAAAAATTTTAGATTAAATAACACACGGGTGATATTTTTTAGCTTGGTTATTTGATTATTCACCCCTACGAAGTCCTATACACGTTTGTTTGATGCATTCCAATTCAAGGCTGAAATTTTCTCTCTAACTCTCATAGTTTTAGGAAAGCTGATCTTGTTCTTCCTCTAATAGTTTCTGATTCTATTTTCTTGCATGTGTCATTGTAGTACTTCTTCTTCTCTCGTCTTGCTGCATGTTAATAATCTCTGTTGAGTTCTGTGATTGCCTCTCTTTCTCTATTGGCGTTAGCTTCTCTGCATTTCCAGGGATTTTTCAATTCCTTCATTCATCCATTTTAGCAGTTTTTGCTTTTTCATCTTTTGTAGTCTTGGAGCACAACTTTCTTGATGTCATCCCATAAGTCTTCTGGTGTTCTATCATTTGAATCCAAAACAGCAAATCAATTTCACAGGTAGTCTTTAAATTCCAGTGGAATATTCTCAAAGTCATAGTTTGCTACATTCAGGAGTGGCTTGTTATTTTTAAGATTTAGCTTGAGTTTGCATACTAGTTTTTGGAGATTTGTACCATAATCAGCTCCAGTTTGTGTCTTATGTGCGAGTGTTATTGAGCTTTTTTCCATCGCTGGCTTGCACAGATTTAGTCAATTTGATCTTTGTCAGTCCATTACGTGATGTCCATGTGTATAGGTTCTGATGCAGCAGACCAGCAGGGCTTAGGAAAAAATGTTTTAAATGTGGAGAAAGAGATGGAAAAGCTGCAAGTATTCGCAGGGACCTGCTAGGGGGAGTAGCAAGAGGGATCCTCTGGAAGACTGAGGATCCATGCCCTACAGTTGTGGTAACCGAAAAGCCAGCCAGCCTCCAATCCAGGAAGAGAGGAAACTCCTTTTAAAGGAAGTCAGGAAGACTGGAGAGGGGCAGAAGTTACCGCAAGAGGCACAGACACCTCAGACTGGAAGCACAAGCACGACACAGTCCAGCCGCATGACTGGAAAGGCAGAAGTAGAGGTAAAGCCGGCAGGGGCGACCCAAGGGGGTGCGGGGCCATGTGCGTCGAGTACTCGTGCGGGGCCTCATTTGCATAAGTGGCCTTATTTGCATAAATATTTGCATAATGTTACCACACACTAACGTCTAGTAAACATGTCTCTTAATGAGTGTATGGATAAAGAAAGACTAAAAGATTTCTACATTACTATAATCCAGTGCCAACCGCCAGGCACATTAGGAACTACTACAAACGCTGCCCCGTTAGAACCCATAGCAAACCCACCGTATCCGGACAGCACTCCCCGGACTCACAAAGCACCAGACCCTACCTATCAAAAGGAAACACTGCAAATATTAAACCAGTACATTTCAGAGAATACTGGGGAAAGAGAACAAGTGGCAATGTCAAATAGGAATTACATAAACAGGCAATACCTCAGCTCAGTTACACATGCAGAACTAGACCATCACCAAACAAGGAACCACAATTTAGAAACAGGAAGGCAATAATTAAACTGGGAATCACCCCAAAAGCCAAACTTGGAATGTACAACAACACTGTAGATATAAAACTATAAATCAATTTCCTCTTGTACCAAACAAAGCGCAGACGTTAATGATGCACATTTCCCAGAGCTTTCATATTCCAGTTAATAAATTCAACAAATAAAGAGATATATTTCTACCTTTTGTGCATTTTTTTCAGTTGCAATTGTCTCCAGCCACTTTCTTCTGGTTTCTTCATGTTTTCTGCTAACTCTCCATCGTCTGCTGTCCATTTGTCCTTTCTTCTCTCTTCTAGTTTTCTTTCCATCCTCTCTCTCTACATCTGCTTTAACATACTAATCTTTTATCCTTTTGCTCTTTCTATTCTTATTTCATCCACACAAATTTTACCCCGGCTCCATCCTCAATCCCCACTTACTCTCCCAATACCCGGCCAATTGTAGATTTTTTATCCCTCCCACACAAAATCGTTTTCCCCTCTCCATTTTACTCTCCCAGCCCCATCCCATTCTAATCTCTCCCCCAACAATCAGCTCACTTCTAGTTCAGTCTCACCACCAGCATCCTATTTCCCTTCTAGTCCCTGCATCAGCCCATTTCCAGTCGCTATCCCCCAATCACACCGTCATTTCCCAAAGTCCTAGCTCCCCCAACCATTTTCAGCTCTGAGTCCCTTCTAGCAGCTCATTTCCAATCCTAGTAACCCCCATCAGCCCATTTCTATCTAGTCAGTTTACCTATCCCCACCATCAGCCCATGTCAAATCCTAGCTCGCCCTCCACTCCCAGCCCAATTCCAGTCCCCAAGGCCCCCGCCATGAAGCCCCTACTTTCCCAGTTTCTAGGCCCCTCCATGAGGTCCATTTCAATTCAAGTCAAGCCCCACCACACGAGCCCAATTTCCAAATCTTAGACTCCCCACAAAAGGCCGATTACAGTCCTTATCCTAGCTGCCTCCATCAGATCCCATTTCAGTTCTAGCTACCGTCCCTAACCAGCCAATGTCCATTCCAAGCTTTTCCCCCCATCACCATTCTTAACAATTGGCAGGTAAAGCCTCACACGTCCAATCAGTTCCTATTGATCCAGTAGTCATAGCAATCCCTCAACGACCAATACCAGTCCTAGACCCCCATCAACCCATGTAAAGTTTGCTCGGTTTTTTTAAGCCCCCCCTCCTATAAACACCAATCCCCATTAACCACAGTTCCTATAACTCCCCCATCAGACACTTTTCTTCCAGTATTAACCCCATCAGCTCCCATTTCCACGTCAGCCCCCAGCCATTTGCGGTCTAACCCCCCCCCATTCAGCCGCACAGTCCCATTTACTTAGTGCCTAACCACATCAGCCAACATCTAGGCCCAGGTCCGAATGACCCCTCCAATAAGCAGCCTTCCTCGTTCCCGGTCCTAGCGACCCACCATAGCCCATTAGCAGTCCTAACCCCTCCCCCATAGCCCATAGCCAATCCTAAACCACCCAGCACCCCTTATTTCGCCCAGACGGAGCCCAGCCCATCAGCCCCACAGCATACCAGTCTTAACCCCCCCGCAGCATTCCAAGTTCTCTGCTAACCCCAAATCACCCCAGGTTACATCGTGTCAGCCTCCATCAAACCCCCAGCCCAATTGTACCCGTAGTAAGGCTTAGCCCTCTCCAGCTCCCGACCTTCCTCATTCTTCCATGGTCCTAACCCCCCATCACCCCCTATTTCCAGAACATGCCTCCATCAGCCCCCAGCCCCTTATTTACCACCCGTCTTAACCCCCCCAGTACTATTACCAGTCCTAACCCCCCAAGCACATTTCCAGTCAGCCTCCAACACCCCCAGCCCAGTAGCAGTCTTACCACCCCCAAGCCAATTACAAGCAGCCTCCATCAGCCCCAGCCCAATAGCCGTCTTAACCCCCCCCCAAGCCCATTTCCAGTTCGAGCCGTCCATCAGCCCCAGCCCATGAGCAGGCTCAACCACCCCCAGACCTCCTTTCATAGTCCTAACACCCCCCAGCCCATTTCCAGCTCAGCCTCCATCAGCCCCAGCCCATTAGCAGTCTTACCCCCCCCCCCCACGTCATTTAGCAAAGTCCAGCCTCCAATCAGCCCTCAGCCCATTCCAAGTCCTAACCCCCCCTCCAGCCCAGATGTCCAGTCCTAACCCCCCCAGCACCGTTCACGTCAGCCTCCATCAGCCCACAGCCCATGTCCGGGTCTAACCCACCTACCCCCTTGCACATTTCCAGTACTCTAACTCCCCCTGCAACATTTTCAGTCCTAACCCCACCCCTTGCACATTTCCAAGTCCTAACCCCCCCTGCACAGGTACAGTCCTAACCCCCCCCCTTGCACATTTCCAGTCATAACCCCCACCCGGTGCACATTTCCAGTCCTAACCCCCCCAGCCCATTTCCAGTAAGCCTCCATCAGACCCAGCCAATTAGCTAGGCTTGATACCCCAACCCCAGCCCAATTCAAGTCAGCCTCCATCAGCCCAAGCCCATGTCCAGTCTAAACCCCCCCTCCAGCCCATTTCCAGTCCCTAACCCCCCACCCAAGCCCATTTCAAGTTCGCCTCCATCAGGGGGGGACCAGGCCCCATTTCCAGTCCGGGAACCCACCCCCTTGCATCATTTCCAGTACAGTAAACCGCCCGCACATTTCCAGTCCTAAACCCCCCCACCTTGCACCAGTACAGTCATAATCCCCCCTGCACATTTCCAGTCCTAAACCCCTTGCACATTTCCAGTCCTAACCAAACCCCCCTTGCACATGTCCAGTCCTAACCCCCCATCACCCAAGTTCCAGACAGCCATCCGATCAGCCACCCCCCCTTCCCTTCCCTTCCCATCCCTTCACTTCCCGCAAATTTAAAAACAAAAACCTGGCTGTAGCTGCTGCCGCTGCCGCGTCCGGCGACAGCAGCGGCAGAATGGAGGAGTCCCGCGGGGCCCCTCTCAACGTCGAGCCCTCTGGAAAGGGATTTCAGATTCGCGAATGGGATGAGTGCTCCCTCGCGTCTCTGTAAAGCTCCGAAGGGGCTAATGGGAAATTTACCATCAGCCCCTTTAGACGCGAGGGGCTTGATGGGAAA
>CM066031.1:1572637324-1572820221 GCA_033557465.1 Ichthyophis bannanicus | reverse complement strand
ACAGGTCCATGTTATGTAGGGGGTCCTGTTTGCAGCACACGATGCAGGGTAACCACAACATGGACATATCTCTTCCTGAGAACACACACATAAATGTAAGCTGTACAGCACACACATATGTGTTGTTTGATCTGTGTCGGTCTACCATACAGGTGACTACAGCAGCTCCGGCCACGTGTCGGAGGAAGGAGGAGAGAGGCGGAGGAGGAGGAGGTGGAGGAGGAGGTGGAGGCTGTGGGACTCGGCATCTGACATGGAGGGGCATGAAAAGCTGAGGCCTGCGGCCTGCAGAGGTGCTGCATGCAGGGGCAGTGAGTCCTTGTCCCCAGGAGGGGCACACTGAGCCTCCAACAAGCCTCACCACACAACGTTATGGCTGAAGGGAAACAGCTGACGCGAGGCACCACCAAGGCAAAAAAAACAAAACGAGAATTTCACCGGGCGAGGATGTTCTGAGAGCTGACGCTGCGGGCCCATGCCACCTCGTCACATCGGGAGACAGTAGACGGATTGGGGATGGGCAAAATAGGTGCACTACGCCAGATAAACCCAGATGTGCTTTGTACATCACACTAACAGGTGTGCACACTCTACCAGGACTGTAAATGTGTGGTGAACTACACAAACACACACTTCCGGTGTGCCACAATACAGAACAGTGTGAAGGGACACAATCAGCGATACAGTATGTGCGGCAACACACTGTGTTGCAAGGCGACCAAAGGGTATTTAATGCCACACATAATGCCCATGAACCTACAATAATCGCAGTCACAGTCATTGTGTGATTTGGCCCAGAAACACCTATGGGCACTGATCTGGTCTCTAGCTCCATAACAGTCAGGTAACCACAAGCAGCAGGCACGTACCACATTGACAATACAGGGCCCAGGAGGAAACGTGGGACAGCAATAGGATAAGAACCACCTTTAGCACCACACGTAGTTATCCCGAAACTATGCGCCGTATGGCCCGAAACAAGGCCGTTGGTCCGTGTCCATCTTCAGGGGCAGTGCTCTATTAGGCAAACCACACCTTCACAGTGTGTGTATTGAGAATGACCTATTCAAACCACAGTGACGCACAGGGGGCCCTTCACCTCTCAATGCATGCAGTACACACCTTATGCTATCCGAAATTCTAATGGTGACACCGTCTGGCAGTCCGCGTGCAAGGGGAGGCCTGCCCTGTAACACATTTCCACGTTCACATTGTCCACAACAAGGCACGTCCCCCTTGCGTGGATGCATTTTTTCTGCTGGGTTTAATATATATTTGGATTGGCAGAATGGGCGTTTGTCTACATTTGGAGGTGAGGGGCTCCGGTACATCCCTTTGGTGGATCAGGTCCTGGCCAAACACACTAGTGGACGTGTGTTTAACCTGCTATAAAACCTCTGCCCCTGGCAGGGGAAAAAGGGAAAAGAAAAAGGAATACGGCTCTGTGTCTGGCCATCAGGGCCCTCCTCTGTCTGTATAATATGGGTTGTGATAAAGGATGGTTGTCTCCTATTGCTTGACACGTTCGTAATGGGGAACCCAACACAAATACATGTTATCAAACCTATTCTGTCGACCTCGTTTTTCATGGGTTGTGTTTCCCAATGTGGAACCTTGCATCATGTTAGCCCATACGTTCCGAGTGGTATTTGCCTTGGTGCATACCTTTGCACCTCTCCCATTACATTCATCTTCCTTTTGGATAACACACCATCTTCCCAATACAATCTAGATCCCCTTGCAATGTAACACAATCAGCCGTGGGATTCTGACACACCTAAAAAAGTGTTTTTCAATGGTGCAAATTGATTGCCTCACTCGTAGGTCCCTTTTGCAGGGTAAGTTATGAATATTTGGATAGAGTCAACAGACCCAACACTGATCCCCTGCCTCACTCCATGTATACCTCTCTCCATTGGGGAAATTGGCCACCTAGCCCGTACCCTCTCTGCCCTCTGCTGCCACCAAACCCCTGCTACCATGCAACATTCAGGGCTACCTTCCCCGCCCCCCCCCCCCCCCCCTTTGTGTGACTCTGAAACATCCCGATGGCCTGCCACCACTAGTTGCATGGCATAGCATACACCTGTCTAGGCAAATGTGCAGCTTGTACCCCTGTGATGCAACATCCTGTCATCAACCTATGCATTGTGAGCCCTGCCACATGCCTCATAGGGTCTACATGCACTGTTATCTGACCACTTGAGGTCTCCCCTGGGGGGATGTGACACCCTTATCTGACAGACGCATGGTGCAGGTTGTGGATGGGCCCATGTCCTGGGTGTGAATTGCTGCTCACACCCCATCCCTCATAGTCATGAGCAACGCACCTAACACCTGCCCCTGCCGTGTGTATCCCCTAACTCTGCATCCCACATGTTATGTTTGTTAGCATTTGAACTCCCCTACAAAATGTGTATCCCGAGGTGTCATTGCAATCACCTGCGCACCCTCCAGCCACACACACAATGTACATATTGTTGCTCTGTGTCCCAGGGAATATTGTACATGTGCTGGAACAGTGTTGTGCCTGCTGAGATGGGGTATCCCTGTGCCTGTCACACACATCATTTACATTGGGCACGTCCTGTGTGTGGCCTAACATACACCTTTGAGGTATGTCCCCATTCAGTTAAATATGCACCTGACCACTACAGTTCGTAACATGCAGGGGAAAAGCATGTGTGACATGTCCCACCCTGTTGTGTATTACTGTCATACCTGGCAGGGGTAGCTCTCACACGGCCATTTCCTCCCCACACAGGCATTCGTCAGGAACTCATAGCTCTGCGGCAATCCTCTGAACGTCTCATCCAGGAGATGGTCCATCTGCGCCAGAGCATATGTGACCGGCCATACCAGAGGATGTGTGTGGCCATGGAGGGCATAGAGGCTGCGCTGGTGAGGATGGCACCACCGCCACCACAGACACCACCACCACACCACCGCCGCCAACACCACCTCCACTACAGGCACCAGAGGATCGGGTGGCGCCAGGGGAACGGGGACCCCTCCATTTGCCAGGTGCCATACCTGTGAGGCGCCGGCGTCGCAAATAGAGCAGACCAAACATGGGTACCCTAGCATACATTAAAGAGTTACACTCCAATGTGTGTCCCCTATACTGCTCAGGTTGTGTGCACTGAATGCTCTGCCCATGGACAGATGATCTGAGACCAGGCCCGTTGTTGCAGGGATTGTCACACTGTCAGGTATTACTGCACACATGCCATTACTGGCATTCCAGACATGCACATGCTGTGGTCACTGACCCTTGGCTACAACTCACAGGTGTACACATGGGCCCCACTTGCATATGTCGGCATGCCCCAGGGGTTACAGCACCAATTTCCTGCCCAGTCACCATTTACATCCCCGTCAGCCGTGCACCAATGGGGGCATACGTGTGCCCATTGGGTGTGTCCTTGGCAATGCTGACAGGCCTGTCCCGCACCTACATGGCATTACATGTGTCTGCGACACACATGTGTGCCATGCATATTTACATTGCTGCTGTCCAACACCAACGCTGTCCCACCAGACCCATCCCTGTGACATGCTTGTGTCTCGGGGAACATATGCAGGGCAACATCCTCTGGGCCTACACCTGTCCCATGGCCATGCCCACATAGATATCACACAACCCCTCATGTGTTGCTGTTACCGTTATGGTGTCCATGCAATGTGTGATCCCCAGGAAGGGTGGATAGACATATCCCATCCTTGCATACATGGTTGGGTAGTGTGAGGCAATCACAAGGCCATTGATGCAAAGTACAAACTAAAACCATTTATTACCCAACATAAGTAATACGGGCAACATGCCCAACATCAAATGCCAAAAGGGGGGTGGGAACACTGCGCAACACAGGGCACATGGGGGCGTCACAGGTGACATTGCTGGTGCCTGTGACGCTGTTCGGCAGGTGGCCATCGGGATGCCAGCTGCAACACATCGGTGTCCACCTGCCGAACAGCCCCGGTCATGCACTGCAGGGCATGGAACACCACATGGATGTCACGCCGTGTGTCATCCACGGCCACTAAGATATCATGCATACACCTGCCAGCACACAGACACACATTGCCTGTTGTCTGTGTGCTGGCATGTGCATGAGCCGTGACAGTGGCCCTGGATGGCACAGGAATGCGCTGCTGCCCGTGCTGTGCCCACCCCTGCAGTGGCTGACTGGTGCCCCCCTGGCCCGGTGGGGCTGCGTTCCCAGACACCCCCTCCCCCCCCCCTCCCCTCCCTGCAGATACTCCCTCCACCCGCCCTGGCCAGACAGATGCCCCCCCTCCCCCCACCCTGTCAGCACCCCTTCCACCTGTGGCCCTCTCCCCTGCACCCCCCAATGTTCCCATCCTCTCCATACCCTTCGTTTGGGGTAGGGTGGGTGACATCCTCATCCTCCTCCGCAATGTCGTCGTCCAACACCACCACCACCACATCCGTCACTCCTCCTCGGATCCCTGCTGGTCGGGCTGCAGGTTCTCCTCCAAGGGCTCATCCTCCCCCTTGTGCGGCGTGTGCTGGGAATGCGGAAGCTGTATGTGGAGGTGTGTGGTTCCTCGTCACTGGCATACACACCTGTGAGGGGTGAAAGACATCAGGGCACATCCATGTGTGGCACATAACATATGCTACAGATAAGGCAGGCCAGAGGGCAGTTGGTTCAATGGCACACTTTAACCTGTGGCATAGCCCTCCACTACTCACCATCGTGGTGGTGCTCTCCCTCTGTGCTGAGCTGTTCCCAAAATACCGCATGTGGAACGGTCGTAGTTCACGAGCCTTCTTCCTCAGTTCCTCCACTGTGGACATGCAAATGTTGTCTTCTGTCAGCACGTGCCACCTGTCACTGTGTCTGTCACGCAGAAGCCTATGTCCGGGGTGGGCCACATCTTGCTGCTCCCACCCTCCTGCTACCTGTGGCATATCCATCATGGTAACGCACCACCAGCAGTCAGTCCCACACATATGTGGGAATAGTTTGCACATAGGTGTCACTGCAGTATCAACAGAGCCTAGCTGGCATCCACATGCATTGACAGATAGGGCAGCAATCAGGCAGCCTTACTGTGTGGCTGCAGTCTGCCCACACCCATCTCACCACCACCCCACAACACAACAGTGGGATGGTGGGAGGACAGAGAGAGACAGAGGGTGTGTGTGAGGGGGGAGATGTGGGGCGTGACACAGACACTGAGGGTGAGGGTGGGCGACAGAACACCCAGGGGACATGGTGTTGCTTGCGGGACATATCCCTGCTGCTTATTGACAGCAGCTGTCCAAGGTGTGTGTGTCTGATGCCCCCAGATGCAGGTGATGCAACGTCACCATTGCTGTGGGACCCACTCAACACCATTGCCAGTGTATGCACCCCATAGTGGGTGTCCCCTGTGGGGCAGCACACCTACAAGGTAGGCATCTGTGTTCTCCCCTATGGGTGTTGCTTCAGGGAAGGGTATGCGTGTGATATGTGATTCACAGCATCCTTAGCACACATGGCATCCCTCTGTGGGCCTGACGTTGAGTGTCATTGGCCCGTGCTGGGCCCCTGCAGCCCAAATGTGGCAACTCGTATAATGCCCTACACACAGACAAAATGGCAGGGGCACGGGAGGCTTCTATGTGCCCCCATGCTGGTGCATATCTCTGTAACAGAGGTGGGTTATTTGCAGTGCCCATGTTCACATTTGCACACTGCAAGGGTGGCAAGGCTGCAGCTGATGGGTTGTTGTCAGTCTGCAACCTTGTCCTGATCATGTGAACATGAACAAATGGGTGATGCTGTGGGGGGACTCACATGATATCCATGAGACAGCACACACCCTGGCATGCACCCAGTGTGTGGGAGGGGGATCGGACTGAACCTCTGTCGTGAGGTGTGACCAGTTGGACCGCATGTCTAGGTGTGCTTAGACACATGTCCCCCTGGCACACCCATATGCAGCTCACACAGCCATGCACCCTGTGCATACTGTGTGTGTTGTGTCGGGGCCCAGGGTGTGTGATGTGTGTTGAGATGGCCTCACCGTGCTAGCAGATACAATGGGGACGTACAGGCTGTTTGGTGGCTGGCCAGATGTCTGTGGCCATCCTTGTGATGGGGGGGGTGGGTATATAGTGAGGCCTGTGGGGATGTGGGTAGGCGTTGCCCTGTTTTGTGTCATATGTATATCCCTCAGGGTATAGTCCTGCCCAGTTGTGTGCACACACAGATGTGTCTGTGCCCTCCTGTAGTCTCAGTTATGTGCATGTAGGGGCTGTGTAACACACAACCCAGCTGTGGAGGCGCCCCCACCTGTGCCCCTGCATAGCTCGGTTACCCATGTTCCATAGGGGCTGCTGGGGTCACATTCAGGGACATGTCCCTCCGTTGTGTTGCGAGGGGTGGGGTTTGGTGGGGTTCGGACTGTGCCACCTACTACGGGGTGCAGGGTCCAGCCCTCCTATGATTTCTCACATCCCACATACATGCAGGGACATGGATCGCATGAGATGTTCCACATATGTTTCCGTGTTTGGCTGTGGGGGGGGGATTACATCACAGGGTACTTCAAGGTCCTGTGGATGCTGTCGATGCTGGACCAGCTACGGCTGCCTGTCTCCCAGATATGGTGTTATGTGTGATGTTGACAGTTCAGTCAGCTTTGCAGTGTTGGGTGTCCCTGATGGGCATATGACAGATAGCATCCCTTTGTGGTGCACAGTGCGTAGTCCTTGCCGTGCATCCGCTTGCAGTATCGTAGTCATCTGACCTAATGGCCAGTGTGGACCTGTCAGCATCCACCTTGTGGATCTCTGCTGGCACCTTTTCCCTGCCAGTTGGGCAAGGGTTCAGTGGGTGTCTCACACCATACCGTGTGACAGCCTGGCCCATGTAGGTTGCTGTTGCCGCACATGTGACCATGACACAATGGCGGGTTCAGACACTCAGCCTATGCACCCACACCGGTCCAATGCTACCCTGTTAGCATCATTTGCTCTCGCAATGAGCGTACCTGTCAGACAACATCTCATCCACCCCCATGTCATGTGGGAGGTGCACATCTCGATGTTGTAGATATTCTGAACACTCCATCCACCTCATCCCCAGAGGACAGGGGTATGTGACACCCTCCTGGGTTACAGACAAACTGCATGGCACACACGGCAACGGCGGCATCAGTGTTCCAACGCCACTCCCAGAGTGTGTGGCGCCATGTCATCCGTGAGATTGTGCTCACAGCATAGGTGCCGCCAACAGAGTGGGGTGCTCAGGGGCCTTTCCATTTGGGGACACAGGCAACGTCCAACACAGCAACGTTATCATCTATCTATTCGACATGTGGGGGATGTTAGGAGGTGTCTCTCATCCCATTCAGGAGGGTGTCGTGTCATATGGTATGTCCATGCAGGGTGCCATACACCCTTGGCATCTGTGGATATTGCTGTTTCTCAGCCTCATGTGTCCTGTGCTTTACCTCAATTGTGGCAATAACTGTGTGGAGCCTGGCCACAGGTAATGGAAGCCCCTGTGGGGTCTGATCCTGGGGCGCAACGTGTTCCATCTTGGGACATGCACGCACCCCCTTGCAATTTCCATTAATGTACACGTAGGTATCACATTCACTAGGCACCTCACAGGGTTGTACGTATATTGTCAGTGTGGGTTGTTGCTGAGTGCGGTTCTGATTCACTGGTGCAGAGTCCCAGAGGTGATCAGTTACAAATGAGTCCCACACGCTACACATCTGCACTGCTGGCCCATATGCCCCTGCTGTGCCCCTGAGCTTTGTGGGTGGCAATCACACGATGAGTGTGGTGTAGGGTGGTGTCAGGTGCCCTGTGGGGCCAGACTAGTTGAAGGACAGTGTGTTTTGGACAGCATACTGTGTGTTAGTGACAAATGCTATGGCTGTGTAGTTTTGAGGGCTATAGCCCATACACCATTGCACGGCACTAGGGGCTCAGATGCATGTGCTGACTCCATACCTTGCTGTGGTCATTGACATGCCGTTTGGGCCTGATGATACCACCAGGGCTGTTTGGGCTGAGTGCATTCATCAGTGCCACTGCTGGTGCATCCCGATTTTGTATGGTTTGTGGCCCCTTTGTGACCATGCCACAGTATGTTGGTGTGGATGTAATCCACAGGACACATTGTGCTCCACAGGTGACATGGCTACCACCACACACAGGTTGGGGGGGCGGGGGGCTCTTGGCATGGCTGCCGGGTTCAGCCCAGCACCCTGGATGCCATCTCACTGGCCAGTCATGGTGACATGGCACATGTGTATCCTTGCCATTCAGCACACTAGGCATGTCTGACAGTGACCAGCGAGTGATTGGCACTCTTGTGTCCTGTCCTCTGGCACATGGTGTGTCGTCTATGTTTTTGGTGTGTTTTGTGCCTATGCATTCATAGTGGTGGGTCGTGATAGGGCATTCTCACGTTTCCCATGGTATTGTGTTGGTTGATGTCAACACAGCTACTAGTGATGGGGGTTCACATACAACAGTTTTACTGGTAGTGTGACCTCGGCAGGCACACACACAGGTGTGGCTCAGACATGGAGGTGTTCTGCACCTACAATAACACAGAGATGGGGGTTTAGCTTCAACAGCTGAACTGTAAGGCAGCATTTGTGGGGTGCATCATGGAGGACCACAGGAACTGTGTGATACCCCCATACGCTTCTCTACTGGCTGGTGGGGAGCAATGACATGCTGGCTTACACAGGGCATCAGGGAACACAATGGTTCAACCCATTCATGTTTTTCACAGGTGATGATCTGTTCCCAGTGCCACATACATGCCTAACTGTGGGTGTGGCCATTTGTGCTTTGACACCTATGTGCATTGTACGTGTCTCCCTTGACGCACGTGACCCATTCCCTGTGGCACCCTTGACAGACATGGCAGTGCCATGCCACATTTGTTAGGGTGATGATGATGTTCCTGATGAGCCCTATAACCCTGTAGGTGGTACTGTGGATACATGTGTGGTCATATTACCTACACATGTCATGCAATACAGACACACTGGCAACATGATAATCCAGCACACATGGGCTGATGGAGAAACAAATGTGACATTGGGTGGGTTGCCCTATCCACCTTGGCAGTGGATAGGTCCATTACACGTGTATGTCTACCAGGCCATGGCGAACAGTGTTTGACCCACTACAAGAGCTGTGTGTCCTGTATTTTCTTTGCGATACTGCTAGATATAGCAGACCTACTTCAAGGGTGACACAGAGACCACTTTGAATGGACTCCCTGGACCCCTGGAGGTAGGGGGATGCTTAACACTACATTAGTACACACAGCCATATCTCCAGGGGGACAGAGCCCACTTTGAATGGACACCTTGGACCCCTGGAGGTAGGGGGATGCTTAACACTACATTAGTGCACACAGCCATATCTCCAGGGGGGACAAGGAGCCCACCTTGAATGGGCTCCCTGGACCTCTGGAGGTAGGGGGATGCTTAACACTACATTAGTACACACAGCCATATCTCCAGGGGGACAAGGAGCCCACCTTGAATGGGCTCCCTGGACCCCTGGAGGTAGGGGGATGCTTAACACTACATTAGTGCACACAGCCATATCTCCAGGGGGACAAGGAGCCCACCTTGAATGGGCTCCCTGGACCTCTGGAGGTAGGGGGATGCTTAACACTACATTAGTACACACAGCCATATCTCCAGGGGGACACAGAGCCCACTTTGAATGGACACCTTGGACCCCTGGAGGTAGGGGGATGCTTAACACTACATTAGGCCACACAGCCATATCTCCAGGGGGACAAGGAGCCCACCTTGAATGGGCTCCCTGGACCTCTGGAGGTAGGGGGATGCTTAACACTACATTAGTACACACAGCCATATCTCCAGGGGGACACAGAGCCCACTTTGAATGGACACCTTGGCCCCTGGAGGTAGGGGGATGCTTAACACTACATTAGTGCACACAGCCATATCTCCAGGGGGACAAGGAGCCCACCTTGAATGGGCTCCCTGGACCTCTGGAGGTAGGGGGATGCTTAACACTACATTAGTACACACAGCCATATCTCCAGGGTGACACAGAGCCCACTTTGAATGGGCTCCCTGGACTTCTGGAGGTAGGGGGATGCTTAACACTACATTAGTACACACAGCCATATCTCCAGGGGGACAAGGAGCCCACTTTGAATGGGCTCCCTGGACTTCTGGAGGTAGGGGGATGCTTAACACTACATTAGTACACACAGCCATATCTCCAGGGGGACACAGAGCCCACTTTGAATGGACACCTTGGACCCCTGGAGGTAGGGGGATGCTTAACACTACATTAGGCCACACAGCCATATCTCCAGGGGGACAAGGAGCCCACCTTGAATGGGCTCCCTGGACTTCTGGAGGTAGGGGGATGCTTAACACTACATTAGTACACACAGCCATATCTCCAGGGTGACACAGAGCCCACTTTGAATGGACTCCCTCGACCCCTGGAGGTAGGGGGATGCCTAACACTACATTAGTACACACAGCCATATCTCCAGGGTGACACAGAGCCCACTTTGAATGGGCTCCCTGGACTTCTGGAGGTAGGGGGATGCTTAACACTACATTAGTACACACAGCCATATCTCCAGGGTGACACAGAGCCCACTTTGAATGGACTCCCTCGACCCCTGGAGGTAGGGGGATGCCTAACACTACATTAGTACACACAGCCATATCTCCAGGGTGACACAGAGCCCACTTTGAATGGGCTCCCTGGACTTCTGGAGGTAGGGGGATGCTTAACACTACATTAGTACACACAGCCATATCTCCAGGGGGACAAGGAGCCCACCTTGAATGGGCTCCCTGGACTTCTGGAGGTAGGGGGATGCTTAACACTACATTAGTACACAGCCATATCTCCAGGGGACACAGAGCCCACTTTGAATGGACACCTTGGACCCCTGGAGGTAGGGGGATGCTTAACACTACATTAGGCCACACAGCCATATCTCCAGGGGGACACAGAGCCCACTTTGAATGGACTCCCTCGACCCCTGGAGGTAGGGGGATGCCTAACACTACATTAGTACACACAGCCATATCTCCAGGGTGACACAGAGCCCACTTTGAATGGGCTCCCTGGACTTCTGGAGGTAGGGGGATGCTTAACACTACATTAGTACACACAGCCATATCTCCAGGGGGACAAGGAGCCCACCTTGAATGGGCTCCCTGGACTTCTGGAGGTAGGGGGATGCTTAACACTACATTAGTACACACAGCCATATCTCCAGGGGGACACAGAGCCCACTTTGAATGGACACCTTGGACCCCTGGAGGTAGGGGGATGCTTAACACTACATTAGGCCACACAGCCATATCTCCAGGGGGACACAGAGCCCACTTTGAATGGACACCTTGGCCCCTGGAGGTAGGGGGATGCTTAACACTACATTAGTGCACACAGCCATATCTCCAGGGGGACAAGGAGCCCACCTTGAATGGGCTCCCTGGACCTCTGGAGGTAGGGGGATGCTTAACACTACATTAGTACACACAGCCATATCTCCAGGGTGACACAGAGCCCACTTTGAATGGGCTCCCTGGACTTCTGGAGGTAGGGGGATGCTTAACACTACATTAGTACACACAGCCATATCTCCAGGGGGACACAGAGCCCACTTTGAATGGACACCTTGGCCCCTGGAGGTAGGGGGATGCTTAACACTACATTAGTGCACACAGCCATATCTCCAGGGGGACAAGGAGCCCACCTTGAATGGGCTCCCTGGACCTCTGGAGGTAGGGGGATGCTTAACACTACATTAGTACACACAGCCATATCTCCAGGGTGACACAGAGCCCACTTTGAATGGGCTCCCTGGACTTCTGGAGGTAGGGGGATGCTTAACACTACATTAGTACACACAGCCATATCTCCAGGGAGACAAGGAGCCCACCTTGAATGGGCTCCCTGGACCCCTGGAGGTAGGGGGATGCTTAACACTACATTAGTGCACACAGCCATATCTCCAGGGGGACAAGGAGCCCACCTTGAATGGGCTCCCTGGACCTCTGGAGGTAGGGGGATGCTTAACACTACATTAGTACACACAGCCATATCTCCAGGGGGACACAGAGCCCACTTTGAATGGACACCTTGGCCCCTGGAGGTAGGGGGATGCTTAACACTACATTAGTGCACACAGCCATATCTCCAGGGGGACAAGGAGCCCACCTTGAATGGGCTCCCTGGACTTCTGGAGGTAGGGGGATGCTTAACACTACATTAGTACACACAGCCATATCTCCAGGGGGACAAGGAGCCCACCTTGAATGGGCTCCCTGGACCTCTGGAGGTAGGGTGATGCTTAACACTACATTAGTACACACAGCCATATCTCCAGGGGGACACAGAGCCCACTTTGAATGGACACCTTGGACCCCTGGAGGTAGGGGGATGCTTAACACTACATTAGGCCACACAGCCATATCTCCAGGGGGACAAGGAGCCCACCTTGAATGGGCTCCCTGGACCTCTGGAGGTAGGGGGATGCTTAACACTACATTAGTACACACAGCCATATCTCCAGGGGGACAAGGAGCCCACCTTGAATGGGCTCCCTGGACCCCTGGAGGTAGGGAGATGCTTAACACTACATTAGGCCACACACCCATATCTCCAGGGGGACAAGGAGCCCACTTTGAATGGACACCTTGGACCTCTGGAGGTAGGGGGATGCTTAACACTACATTAGTACACACAGCCATATCTCCAGGGGGACACAGAGCCCACTTTGAATGGACACCTTGGCCCCTGGAGGTAGGGGGATGCTTAACACTACATTAGTGCACACAGCCATATCTCCAGGGGGACAAGGAGCCCACCTTGAATGGGCTCCCTGGACTTCTGGAGGTAGGGGGATGCTTAACACTACATTAGTACACACAGCCATATCTCCAGGGGGACAAGGAGCCCACCTTGAATGGGCTCCCTGGACCTCTGGAGGTAGGGTGATGCTTAACACTACATTAGTACACACAGCCATATCTCCAGGGGGACACAGAGCCCACTTTGAATGGACACCTTGGACCCCTGGAGGTAGGGGATGCTTAACACTACATTAGGCCACACAGCCATATCTCCAGGGGGACAAGGAGCCCACCTTGAATGGGCTCCCTGGACCTCTGGAGGTAGGGGGATGCTTAACACTACATTAGTACACACAGCCATATCTCCAGGGGGACAAGGAGCCCACCTTGAATGGGCTCCCTGGACCCCTGGAGGTAGGGAGATGCTTAACACTACATTAGGCCACACACCCATATCCCCAGGTTGACTGGATCCCACTTTGTGGGTCTCTCTGGACCCATGGGGATAGGGGGGTTATATTTTAGAATAGTTTAACACCACCCCAGGGCACATGTGTGGCTGAGGGCCCATGTGCTCAACGTTGCACAACCCATGGTGGTCGCCCCTATGTGTTACCCTGCAGATGCAGATACCGCCATCACCACAAGATGTTTCCTGTGGCTATTTAGCCAGATGCATGGCCTAGCTGTGTTGCTGTGTGCTGTGCGACATCAACACCACCAGCTGTCATAAGGCCAGGGGGGCATCATGTCCTCTGTGGACACATCCGTCACCACCTGGCTAAATGGCCATCCACCCAGATGTGATACACAGTGCATATGGAATGTGTTTCACCTGCTACACTTGACCTCTCTAGACTAATAACACACAACAGCATGGACATCTGTCATCAACCCTGTCTGTGTATATGTTTGTTGTGCCGTATGTCCATTCACTTACGTCACATTGGTGGTCTGCCTGACGATTGAATCGCCTGGTCAGCCTCTCCCATGCCCTCTGGACCTTTGCCATGTTTTTGCTCCTGAAGGGCCCTGGGAAGAGCCTCTTCTGTTTCCTGGCAATCAGGGTGGACAGGTGGCACAGCTCTCGTTGGCTGAACGCCGGTTTCCTTACTCGGGACGCCATTTTGTTTCAGGGTGTGTACACGCGCGACCGCTAACGACGCAACTTCCGCATTTGCGCGTAGCGGTTCGCGCTGGTGCACGGCGCATGGCTGCGTGAATAATCGAGGCGCGCACGTGCGATCGGTATTGCTGTGTGGCAAGATGTTGCGGTTATTACCGGTACGCAGTATTCATAATAATAGTTCATAATTTTAATAACAATATGTGTCATGTGCTCAGCATACTCACATAACTACGAGGTGCCTCTCCTGTCCATTTAAATATGCGATAAATATTATGTATTACACCTGTTCACACACTCTGGTCCTGAACCTATGGACACATATCCACTGATTTCTGGGCCATTGTCAGATGAGGTGTGCTATGTGTGTCACATAGCAGGTAGTACTCTGACACTGCTAGCAATGGGTGCAGCCAGAACATCAGCACCAGGTGTCAATCAGAATGGTGATATGGGGTTCTGTATGTTGGTGGACCATGTTCTGTGGTGTATCAGCTTGTACAGACACCAATGCTGTATTGTTTGCTGTAGGGGTCTTTATGAGATTAATATATGAGCATTGCACACATACATTATGTTGCGTGTTGGACATTATGAGGTGATGTGGTCAGCATGTCAGCACACTGCACAATAACCTTTGGTATGTGTGCCGGCATACAGTCCTGGTGGCTGTGATCTTGCACAATGTTTGCTACATGGACTGCTTAACCAGGCGTCATGGGTTACATCCTCCAGTTGGGCTCTAGTGTGCCAGTCTCCGTAAGCTCACATTATCATACTTTGTTACACCATTGGCCATGGTGCTTTCCATGTACATCTATGCTTTTGCCAGCATATATTTTCTGACATTGCAACATTATTACCTGCCACAGACCCCTTTCAGGATTACAGAGGTGATGCTAGTGGCAAGACCCTCACACTGCTGCCTACATCATGTGCAGTACACCATTCTCAAAAATGGATCACCGCACCCCTGGTAACCACAGCACACAGTCTGCAGGATTGCCTCTTTAGCCAGCCAGGCATCTGTTCTTATCAATCTAGTTGTGGCCCACACCTGACCTTGCTGCATGTGGAGCCAGGGGTTCCGTTATTCCATACACAGTGGGGTGTTTGGTGAGTGCAGCCATTGACAGGTCCCTGAGTGTGAACTAGTGGTGGATGTTCGGAGATCCTCACAGTGCTGTCAGCATCAGGTGCTCCCCACGCCACCATATAGTGTGGACCTGGCTTACTGCACTGTCATGGTGTTGGGGTTGCCAGTAATACATGATATTACACACATTCCATGCGTGACAGCCCCCATGAACCTTGGAAATGATTGTTTAAATGTTACAATGGCTTGTTCTATGTATGTTACTTTCCTGCAATGTAACCAGCACTGCTGCTGATTGGTGGATTATATGGGACAATGTGAGGATCAAAAAACATTGCTTGTACAAACACACCTCGGATTTGAACCACCAACCTTTCGATTCCGAGGTATTGCAGGCACCAGTGGACTACAGCTCTGTGGCTGTGATGAGAGGTATGGCTGCCTGCAATATGACCTCTGCAGACTTTGTGCTGCAGTAAACAGGGTGGTGTCAATCCACTCACACCCATGATGCACTGCATATGCACAGCAGCGGTCTCATGATGGCCGGACGGGAGGGTTTACAACCCCACAGCACCTAGGCCTAGTGTTGGGCACTAACCTTCAGTGTTGCAGCTACAGAGTGGGTGCACACCATCACAGTGTGTGTGGTGTGTGCTCACCCTGAGGGTGATGTGAGACACACAGCACCTATCCTGTCTGAGCTGGCTTATACATCATGACAGCTTGTCTGCCGATGTCTGATAGGTTGGCACATCAGACACACCTACACTCCACCTTGCAGCATCTGTGCCTCCCAGAGCCTTCTGGGCTGCAATGCCCCTCAAAGGGTGCATATCCTGTGTGGGTGCCCTGCCTTTCATGATATATGTGCAGGGTGTGTGTGGGAAATGGAGATTTCCATACACATAGGCAGAGTGTGGCTGACCACCAAACCTTCTGTGTGGAACACAGTTTCCCCAAAATGATGATATGTACATTCTATATACCATCTAGGGTGCTAGCAGCTGCCAGCAACAGCAGACGCAGTCCAGCTGTGTGAAGGACAACCTGCAGGTCACTCTGTGCAATCTGGGACAAATCCATAATTCAGGATCAGGCAGACGAACAGTGGGGCTAGGGACCCCCTACTCACCCATCACCATCTGACATTCTCCAGCAAAAGGCACAGTGTGTGCCCAGCTAATGACCCTGCAAGGTGTTGCTGCCAGACACATGCAAAACTGCAGACAGGCCACTGGCCAGTCCAAAGTGCATGCTCTCAGGTAAACTCTGTGCATTCTTAACTGGGATGTGAGCACACCCATCACGCAGTTGATTCAGTGATTGGGCACCATATACACAGAACCCATACACATCACATGGGTGAACTACTCTGTTGTGACCTAGCCATCCCATGGTCACTGATCATTCAAGGTGAGCGTGACCTCCACACAGAGCATGCTATGGACAACATGTCTGTGGAGGTGATGGCAAGGCACAACATGGTCCTGGCATGCACATTTGCCCTGTGTAGCTGCATCCTGCTCCTGCCGCCCTGTCTGTTCTGTACCCACAGTACTTTGCTCCTCATTATGCACATTGTCAGGCCAATACTGCCAACAGTGCTATCATTGTGGGCTGTGGGGGTTGTTCACAGCCAACACACACTGGATAGACAGACACACACTCCCCACACCTAGGACAGCATGTAGCTGATGCAATATTATTTGGGAGCCCTGACCAACGCAACACTAATGGGCGAGGTGCAGGCATGGCAACATTGGGGTGTACATTTAGAGATCTTTCCCAGGGTGCTAGTCTCTGCGGCAGACATGACCTGACACGCATTGCACATACATCAGAGACGTTTGTATGTTACAGATGGATGATGTGGTTGTGCTTAGCATAGGCGTTTCTATCAGTCACTGCTCATCACAGGCTTTCAATATGTGTGTGACATCTCCACATCTGTATTGTGTGATTGATCATGTATGCACATGCTAGTTTTTAGAGGGGCACACTAGGCCCAACATCCTGCCACTGCATTTGTCTTACGATAGTGGGGCCTGCAGGTGGATGTGTTTCTGCCTCTGTTGGCCAGTGTTCTTTTGCAGTTGTTTACAACTCCAGTCAATGTTGGGCAGACACAGGTTGGTTTTTCATGTTGTCCGTGATGATTATGGCTCTGATACAGCTGCATACCATGGTGGTGTTTACGTGACTTGCAGCACACCCATATTTGTTGGATACATCAGCAGAGCTGAGTGATTTGTGACCCTCCATGGCTGCATTTGGGATACTCTGCTCTGGGTGATGCCCTTGTTCATGGTGTGTGGGTGCCTGGGATGTAAAATAAAAGGCAGATTTACCTATCCTATGCCTGTGTCATCAGCCTTAATGGATTGTGCTCAGTATCCCTGTTTATTTCTATGACAAATATGTGTTCAGGATTGGGAATAGCCCCAGCTGAGCTTTGAGCCTGTGACCTTCTGGTTTTGCATACACTGTCTGAGTGCACTGCACCACTGTGTAGCCACAGATTGGCTGAGTTCCCTGGGACATTCATGACTGTCCATCCAACAGGGCCTGTCTGTTGCAGTGTACAGTGCCATCCTGCACATGGCTAGCCAACTGCATGCTGTGGCTATGAAACACTGGCCCCACCACCACTTGTACCCGTCCGACACCATGCTGACATGTCCCTATCTTTTAAAACATGTGAACATATAGAGTTGTGCCACGCCAGACCTGCACTTGGGCGACTCGGCTGTCACTTATGCCCATTGTAATGGGGCGGGGGGGAGGGTAAATTATGGGGTGTTGAGACACGCTTATGTTCTCTGCAATGACGGGGTGTCCTCACTATCTGTGTTTGATGGTGGTTAAAATATGTGTTCAGGATTGGGAATAGCCACAGCTGAGCTTTGAACCTGTGACCTTCTGGTTTTGCATAGACTGTCTGAGTGCACTGCACCACTGTGTAGCCACAGATTTGTTGGGTTCCCTGGGACATTCATGACTGTCCATCCAACAGGGCCTGTCTGTTGCAGTGGACAGTGCCATCCTGCACATGGCTAGCCAACTGTATGCTGTGGCTAGCAAACACTGGCCCCACCACCACTTGTACCCGTCCGACACCATGCTGACATGTCCCTATCTTTTAAAACATGTGAACTTATGGAGTTGTGCCATTCCAGGACTGCATTTGTGCAACTCAGCTGTCAGATATGACCATTGTAATGGGGTATGTGTATATTATAAATGGGGTGTGTACAGGGGGGGGGGAATGGGGTGTGTACTGGGGTGTGTGTCAATTATAACTGTGGTGTGTAAATGGGGGATGGGGTGGGGTAAATTATGGGGTTTGGGGACACGCTTATGTTCTCTGTAATAAAGGGGTGTCCTCACTATCTGTGTCTGATGGAGGATAAAATATGTGGACTGGGTTGACAGGGGCACCAGCTGAGCTTTGCACCTGTGACCTTCTGCTCTTGCATACACTGTCTGTGTGCACTGCACCACCATGTTGCCACGGATTGGTTGTATTCCCTGGGAGGTCCATGACTGTACATCCATCAGGGCCTGTCTGTTGCAGTGGACGGGACCAGCCTGCACATGGCTTGACCACTGTCTTCTGTGGCTAGCAGGCACTTCCCCCTCCACCATCTGTATTGTTTTGCCACCATGCTGGCATGTCCTTATCTTGGCAAGGGCATATGGCAAGATTGAGTTGAGATACTCCAGGGCTGCATTTGGGTGAATCGGCTGTGGGTGTGTGTGCGGTGCAGAGTAAAATATAGGTGTTTGCTACATGCTTATGTTCTCTGTAATAAAGGGGTGTCTTTACTATCTCTGCTTGGTGGTGGGTAAAATATTCTGACTGGGCTGGCATGAGCCCCAGATGGGATTTGAATCTGTGTCCCTCTGGGCTTTGCATTCATGGCTCTGTCCACTGCACCACACTGTTGCCACAGAAATTGTGCAGTACCTGGAGATGGTAAACCTGGCAGGATGGGGTCCCAAACCCTGCTCTGCACATTTTTACTGTGGGCTGCTTCACCCTGTCTGGTGACAGACGTGAAAATAAACCCCAGACATGACCATGGAAAAGGGGGATAATATATGACCAAGATGGGCAACAGTGATATTGATGGCCAAACATGGGGGACACTCCCAGGAAAGCTCCATAAGGGGGAAATGCTTTTTAGAGGTGTCTCCGCTCCATACACATTTCCACGCTGCATTTTGTTTTGTGACTTTCCTGCGTGTGGTTTTTCATTTGGCCCATTACTGGACCTGTTCCCGAGCTAAGCTACTATTAGTCATTTTTTCCTGTGGTCATTTTATACTTCTAATTGCATTTTTGTGCTGTGCACGGGTCTCACACTGCTAACGTTTTGCAGGTTTCCCCCGTTTTGCAGTACATTGCTGACGGAAATGGTTTCTCTTCCCTTTAACTGCCCTCTACCGTGAGTGTTTCACTCGCGCTATTTTTCCATTGTAAATTCGGGCCCGATAATGTGCGGGGAGCCTCTCCCCTCCCACTCTCCTCCCATTGACCCCGTCCCTCCGCCCCTCCAGAGCCTTCCTCCGCCCTCCGTTAGACGTTCCACGCCTCTATCGGAAATTTGCGGGCCCGCACTTGTAAGGGGCCCGTTAGTGTGCCGCGCACCTCTGCGGGGGTGACACGCAAGATTGCGGAGCGTTTAAGCGCTCTTAAGTACCGCTTTTAGTGCGCTATTTTGCGGCGCGCAAATTAGCGGTTTTTAGTAAACATGCCCCTAAGTAGTTTTAATACAAAGAATTCTTTTAAAAAAATTACCAGAAGTATATACTCACAGTTGCAGATTTCTCTCCAGAAGTAACAGTCTCCCTTTCTAGTCCTTCAAGACTATGGACCAACGATAGCACCTGCTGATGAAAAGCCAGGGAACTATCAGTTTTTCTACCTCTTCCCCCTCTAGGGCACCCTCAGCCATTCTGTATAATAAATCTCCTTTTAACACAAAATAGGAAGAGGTTCTTATAAGAACATAAGAAATGCCATACTGGGTCAGATTAAGGTCCATCAAGTCCAGTATCCTGTTTCCAACAGTGGCCAATCCAGGTCACAAGTACCTAACAGGTTCCCAAAAGGCACACAAGTTCCACAGTAATCTTCATGGGGTAAGCAGTGGATTTTCCAGGTCCTCTTTAATAATGGTTTATGGACCTTTCCTCCAGGAACTTATCCAAACCTTTTTTAAACCCAGCTACTCTAACAACTTTTACTACATTTTCTATTAGTCTTAAATGGGTTACATTGTAGATTCTTTGAGTGTCTTCTACTTTTTCTTCTTTTTGATGGCATAAACAACCGATCTACGTTAATCCGTTTCACTCCATTTATTAACTGCAGGGGGACTCTCCATTACAGTAACTACTAATGCTCCATCCACCTCCAAAACCCAATCTTGGACATGTTTAAGGGACTCATCCTCTTGCTGGGCCATCCTGAAGCTCCCTGGGTCTTCCCCCAGCCCCCACTTTGGAAAAGGGACCATTGTATTTGGGTCACCACCGCTGAACCCTGAGCTATCTCCTGGGGTTTCTTCCCTAGGCTCTCCCTTCCCAGATCCCTTCCCCATAGCCCCCTTCCTACCTCTCCTCTCCCCCCCCCCCCCCCCAGATTCTGTTGATAGCATATCTTTTCCCGGTGATGCCAACTCTGGGACTTAGCAGGATTAGGATTATTGATATATAGATCCAGGTCTCCCAGAAGGAAAATCTCTGGGAAATTTTCCTGGTCCAACTTAACAGAGCCATGAGTTAGCTGAGCCCATATCGCTCTGAAGTTTGAGTAGTCTCAGTCGATCACCTCTGGATACAGGAGCCAGGCAGTACCATGATCTTGACTATGGTTTGCTTTGCTAGAGTATTAAATGAAACCTGTGCCATAGGATACTGCCTCAGATCTCTATGTACACAGGCCAGTGTCACTGTCTTTGCATAGTCAATTTGAAATTGGGTTACAGTTTGCTGGTGAATGAGGGTCCACACACTCCCAGAGTCTATCAAAGTCTGGAGGAGGGTCCCCTTGAGCTCCACTGGAATCACAAAGTTCTTGACCCCTGGTTGGAGTCCACAAAAGTGCAGGAATGAGGAGTGGATTCTTCTGTACCTAGGGGACATTCCTGAGCAAAGTGTCCCAGTGCACCACACCTAAAACAGGTGTGAGGGATGATGGCTGGGGCCATGCCCTTGTCTAGGAGATGATTTTGGGGGTCAGAACAGGGGAGCCAACATCCCTTTCGGATTCCCTTTCTGTTCTCCTGGGCTAATGGGTGACTTCTTCCCCTTTTCACTGTCCATTCACCTGCTGGGCTTCATGATACTCCTCAGCTATTCCCAGTGCACTCTCCAGTGTAAGCTTGGGGTGCTGACTTACCCACTGTTTCATCGGGGCAGTGAAGCCCTCTATAAACTGCTCCAATAGCACAATCTTGGCTATCTCAGGGCCCAGTCTTTCCCTCCAGTTGCAGCCACTTCCATGTGAGCTCCTTCAACCGAGAGAGGAGCCTCTGGGGGCACTCCAGATAAAGAAGAGCACCCAGAGGTTCCTCCTGTATCCCCAGATAAAGGAAAGCCCCCTTTCTCAACCACTGGAAGTAGGCCCCTAGAGTACAGCTGACCCATTCCAGTATGGTGGCCTTGACAGCTGCATATGTAGCTTGCCCATCTGGGTTGGCGTCCTGGAATGCAGCCTGACTGCTCTGACTGCTGCCTGTCAGCAATTCCCCAAATAGTCCATGACTCTTCTGGCCGCCCAGCTATGCGGGATATTCGTTCAAAATTCACCAAAAAGTGGTCCAGTTCATCTTCTGCTGTTATTTTAAGAGGCACTTGTGCTGGAGGGTGGATTTGCGGTCTCTGTTGGGCCTGAATCAACTACTGCTGCTGTTACTGCTGTCCTTCCAGCTGGGCACAGTGAAACTGTTGTCACTCCTGATACTGTTGTTGTTGCTGTTGATACTGTTGTTATTGCTATTGATACTGTTGTTGTTGCTGCTGCTGCCCTTCAGCCAGAATCTGAAGAAGCCTGGCTTGTTACTGTTCTTTTGTAACACCACCACAGCTTCCTCTTCTGCAGCTGAGTTAACCTTGCAATATTCCAGCTCCAACAACTTTTAGTGATCTCTAGTGGCCAAAACAAAGCCTTCCTGTCCATAAGCCAAAGCCTGACTATACCTTCTTCAAGTTTCCCAATCCTAACTAGGGCAAGGGTAACCCTCTTAGCCCACACAAACAAACCAAAAACAAAATCCTGATCTGCTGCAAAGGCCAAGCACTGGATGTACAAGGATTTACCTTCAGTCACATGGTTAGAGGAAAACATCAAGCTGCCACCATATATGGTAGTGTGACGTGCTGTGGGATGTCTTGACAACACAGGCCAGACAGCACTACAGGGAAACAAAAACAGTTTTTATTTTGTTCCAACTTGTTAAACCTCCATAGTAACACAGTAACATAGTGAAACCACCCAGCCTGGGAAGTGTCAACCTTACTTTTCCCCTTGATGGTATTGTCACAATGAATTAAGTATTACCTCAAGTTGTCAACTTTCCCAGGGAACGGCCTACAGATAACATTAAGTTGCTCTGGTGATCCTTCTCTGCTGTTTTCAAGAGAAGGATCACAGTAGGAAAAAATATTAAAATCTAAAATGGATAATTTTATTTTTTTTAAACAGTTTTGTATACCACCTTATCCTTCAATCAAAGTGGTCATACATTTAACACAATGGGATATGAGACACATGCACTAATACTTACAGGGAACATGGGCAATAGAGGGTTAAGTGGCTTGCCCAAGACCACAAGGAGCACCTGTGGGACTAGAAACCTCAGTCCTTCCAGCCCAAGGTTGCTGTCCTCTAGTGGGATTTGAACCCCCAACCTTCTGGTCTGAGGTAACTTGCTCCAACCACTAGGCTACTCCTCCCTAATGACCAGGTCAGTTAGGTGTCACAATAAGGGAAATTTATTTCAATCTGAATCAATAGGGTTTACAAGTGGAATATGTGCATCAACTAAAGGTTGAAATAAAGAATGGTAAACTTTAACAATTAATCTTTTCACAAGTAATCTAGTATTTTTTTAAACGTGTACAAATAAACTTGTTATAAGATGTGTGCACTTGTCTCTTTTAAATGAAAACCTTCTGAATTGCTTCAGTTAACATTTGAGCTCAAATGACACAAGACTCAGATTGGTACGGTAGGTAGCTACTCGTCCGTAGTCTTCTTCGTTGGGGCCCTGGGACATCACCAGCAGAATTTGAAACTGGAAGCCATGATCTCTTCTCTCTTCATCTCAGGCTGAAACACTCTTGCCTTTTACCCGGTTACCTGTGCACCTAACACTCCTCCCTCCCCTCTACTATAATGACCCTTGATTACAACTACGTGCTTGCAAGCAATTCAGGACTAGTATACACTGAAGATGAATGTTTATGTTCCCTTAAAGGCCTAATTAGAAAATCATACATATCACTTTTTCACACTCCTACTCACCGATACCCCCCCTATCACATAAATATACAAGCGTACCTATTCAAACACCCACACGCCCAGAACACATTCCCCCTGCTGTCTTTCTCTTCTCGACAAAAGTTCACTCAGACCCTAACCCTGGAACCATAAATAAAGGAATATCACCTTAAGGAAGCTTTAATTCCGTTGGACTTCTTGGTGTAGTTGAGCAACATGTTATCCCCATGGAGGGACGTCCTCAGTTATAAAGAAGAGGACTTGCTGCGTATGCTTTCTGAGGTCCTCTTCTTTGATAAAGAAGAAATCACAGGAGTAAAGCACAAACATATTACATGTGTTGGGTGGTATCTAGTTAGAAGGTTTTTTGATGACTGATGTACCTCATGTGTGTCAAAATAATCTTTGATTCTAAGTTTTCAAAAGAACTTATGAAGTTCTACCAGAAAGGTGAATGCATCGTGCTTTCTTGTGGGGACAACAAATAATCCTTTCTGTAGCACTCTAATCTCTTCCTCTGCCAGACAGGTTAATGAGTCCATCTATTTCAATCTCTCGTTCCAATGCTAGAATATCTCACCCCTCTCCCTCCCCCTGCCTCTGTGTGGGAAGGGGGGCTGCTGGGGCCCTGACATTGATTGATAACCCATCTTCTGACCCCCTCCTTTCCAAAGGTTGTCCATTGAAAAAAACAGTTTGTGGTTAAGGTTCTAGTTAGGTGGTGGGCAGATGGAGAGAGAGATGCAGAGGAGTCTAATTGATTGTCTAGGTTACTACAACTTTTCTTTCTAATCTGTTCTTGCCCTACTTCTGAAAGATGTCGAGTTTTTGTTTTATTTTGCCGTTCTACCTTAGAATAATCAGTTTTTCATTTTCTAGATTTGCTCCTGTATGGAACTGTTTACTTGTCCAGGAGTAAACGATTCCATCTTTGTAGTCTTCCTCATCCCTTTTGAATTTTTTAAATTTTCTGTCTTTAACTATTGACTTATAGTAATTAACATTTTTATCATAATCTTTTTTAAGAGTGTCATATCTAATATCACATTCTTTCAAAGCATCTAATTTAGAATCAATGTCTGATTTTAAAATTTCAGTCTTGCGTCTGGATGTGTTAATTAATAAAATCATCAGATCTAGGGAACACTTATTTAAAATCTTGATCCAATCAGCCATAAATTCAACATCATCTGTGTACATCCCGGGGGCTTTATTAATTCTTAGTCCCCTGGGAATAATCTTATGTCTGCAATATTCCAAAAGTGACGAGGTGTGCATATTTTCACCGATGAGTTTTTGAGAAAGCTGCACTGTCGTTCCCCATTGCTCATCTGTTCCTTATGTGATTTCTTCTTTATCAAAGGAATCTTCAGGAAGCATACACTACAAGTCCTCTTCTTTATAACTGAGGACGTCCCTCCATGGGGAAAACATGTTGCTCAACTACACCAAGAAGTCCAACAGAGAGCAAACCACCCACACAGAAGTAAAGGACAAAAAACAGCAGGTGCGCCGACAAATGGTAGAAGGCACTTTATTCACCAACACAAACCCAATGCGTTTCGGCCAGTCAGGCCTTCTTCAGAGGGTACAAACCTCAAAAACAACAACAAAAATAGAATAATAATTATATAAATTAAACTCATCATAAATAAATAACATGATAAATAAATAAAACATAAGATAAAAACAGTTAAAAGCATATATCAATGTATAAAATTAAAAAGACAATAAAAACCTAACAATAATAAGTACTATTATGAATACAGTCCAGACAAAGAAAAGATGCAAGGCTGAAAACACATATAACCCCAGAAAAAAGGGGGGGGGGGCGTATCTTAGAATGCTATTTTTCAAAATGTTGTTTATCAGATAAGGAGAGGAAGACACTGATAACCAAGCTCTGAAACACAATATGCATGGTATGTAGACGGACAGTTCAGACATGGAGGACAAAGCATACATGAAGTGAGTGATCTACAACCTCGACAGGTTTTCAAAGTGTTACTACAATGAACATCAAAAGTAAGTCGGGTAAAAACACCTCAAAAGTGCGCCTGTAAGAAAGTGTATGCAAAAATGAATCAGAGGCAAGAACATTAGGACAGGTGTGGTGTACAAAAAAACTGCAAGAGTTGATGTAAATACATGATTGTACATATCTACTTCTATCATAGACAGCTTTACTTCTAAGGCACACCATTATGAGTTTTCTTTGGTATGAACACCATTAAAATGGAGAGCAGCTCTGTTAACTTACCTGAGGATTTAGCCATATATAGGTCCAATAAATGAGAGGCAAGATACACCCTCTATTGGCCGCATATTTTTGAAAATATTACTTTCATATTGCCTATAGTATAACTTATGTCATTTGGATATAAGTGAGCCGAAATGCTTAAGAAATAAGATCTATAAATAACTAAAATAAACTTAAAACGCAGCATTTGTAAACTAATTTAGACCAGGTCATCAGTTAAGAAGCAGTGAAAATAACGCCAGCAGAAAATGAGCTTTCAAACCGGACTCATCATTCACTATGTCAGTGAAATAGTGCACAATGTAAAGGACCAGTACTGACATATAATTGATTCCCATAAATACTCATTAAATTTGTGTTCATAAGTAAAGTTGAATCTGCAAACCGGCAGCATCAAAGTACTGGCAGCATTCAAGACTCACTGCTGAAGTGGCTGTGTTTAAATGGACAAATTCACGCCAAAACCGGGTTCAAATTTCAGACTGTCAAAACTGTATGGATTAGTAACGTCACTGTGATAGGTGATGGCCTAGCATGTAGCAGAGCTAGGTCTGAAGCCCTTTTTCTCCTGCTTTAAAATGTTATTGCTGATTTTGGAAAATTACAGAATGCTGTTAGCTGTTAGAAAGAAATACTGTTCTATTCTGGTTTGATAACATGTTCTGCTCTCCTGGAGATAAGAGAATTAAAACTTTTACTGTTTATTGTTTAGGTAAGCCAGATGTCTGCTTTAGTAGGAATGTCCTCCACTGTATCTTTGCTAGATGTGCACTGACCTCGTAATTAGGATGAAAATATAGCAGAGAAGCCGAACAGTGTAAGAATGTTTTGTCTAGCATTATGAAGATTGTTTAGTGTTTTGAGCCAAGGCTAGAGATACGTCTTAGCCTTGCTTTGTTTGGCCTTGTTTTGTTTTGCTTTTGATGAGAATGCGTCTGATATGCCTTCCACTATCTTTGCAAGCTAACTGACCTTGCAAGAGTAGCGAAATATACTGTATACTTTAGCAGAAGTATTATGTTTAGTGTTATGTCTAGTTGCTGACCCGTGGCTAGTAAGACCCAAGCAGGGGGAGCGAGTCCTGGGCCCGGTCAGAGATGTCTGTTGGATGAGAGTAAGTGGGCCACCACGACCAATGAGACGTTTTGCCTGTATTAGACTGGAGAAGAAAAGTATATAAACTGTCATTTTTCTGAGCTCTGGGCTCAGACATTTTGTATGCCAGTGCTGAGACTGTATATACAATAAAAGGGAGTTGAATCCTCGTCCATTGACTCCGGGTATTATTGGGGTTGCGGGCCCTTCGCTATTACATCACAATGATTCAAATGTTATAACAGCTCATTTTTTGAAAGTGACTTTATAAACTTTTCATGTTAATCCAAGCACTTGTGAGTAGTCTTGTTACTTAGGGGTATGTTTACTAAACCCTCTTAACGTGCACGCCGCGTTAGTCTGCAGGTTGCCATATAAGGAGTGGGCGTTTCAGTTTAAAGTAACAAAACGGGATTAGCGCACGCGCTCTTGTGCGTCGCGTGCTCTTGTGCGCCGCGCACATTAGCGCATGAGTAACACACGCTGGAAGCATAAGCAGGCGCGCTGAATGCAAACAAAGGAACAGGGCTGCAGTACAATGGTGAAGACACTGACAAATGGTGCAGAGATCATGGGTTCAATCCCCACTGTACCCAATGATTAAGGCTGGCTGAGGCACTACCATTTATGTGTAATATTGCATTATGAGGCATTTTAATTTTATTTTAATTACTGCTGCTAGCAAATGCACTCTCAAAGCGCTGTAACATAAGGTGCTGCATAAGGCACCCCATAAGGTGCCCCAGAGGGCACATTTTGAAGTGCACTGTCCGCCACAGCACCCTACAATGTTGCTTAAAGGGTGGCCTATAGGGTGCCATATAGGGTGCCCTACGAGGCACGGCAGGGTCATAGCACTGTTTTTGATGGCAGCACTGTGCATTGTAATGCATGAAAATGTTCAGTAGGTGCGCTGACATGCAAGAAGAAGCAGCAGTGTAGCACAATGGTTAAGACACTGACTAATGGTGCAGGGGTCATGGGTTCAATCCCCCACTGTGCCCAATGATTAAGACTGGCTGAGGCACTACAATTTATGAGTAATATTGCATTATGAGGCATTTTAATTACTGCTGCTAGCAAACGCACTCTCAAAGCGCTGTAACATTAGGTGCTGCATAAGGCACCCCAGAGGGCACATTTTAAAGTGCACTGTCCGCCATGGCACCCTACAAATTTGCTTAAAGGGTGGCCTATAGGGTGCCCTATGAGGCACGGCAAGGTCATAGCACTGTTTTTGATGGCAGCACTGTGCATTGTAACGCATGAAAATGTTCAGTAGGTGCGCTGACATGCAAAGAGAAACAGCAGTGTAGCACAATGGTTAAAACACTGGCTGATGGTGCAGGGGTCATGGGTTCAATCTCCCACTGTGCCCAATGATTAAGGCTGGCTGAGGCGCTACCATTTATGTGTAATATTGCATTATGAGGCATTTTAATTTTATTTTAATTACTACTGCTAGCAAATGCACTCTCAAAGCGCTGTAACATAAGGTGCCGCATCAGCCATCCCATAAGGCACTCCAGAGGGCATACTATAAAGTGGACTGTCCGCCCAGGCACCCTAGAATGTTCCTTATAGTGCACTTTATAGGGTGCCGTATGAGGCCCCGCAAGGTTATAGCACTGTTTCTGATGGCAGCACTGTGCATTTTAATGCATGAAAACCTTAAGTAGGTGCGCTAACATGCAAGGAGGGACAGCAGTGTAGCACAATGGTTAAGACACTGAGTGATGGTGCAGGGGTTATGAGTTCAAACCCCCAGTGTACCTAATGAATAAGGTTGGTTGAGGTAATTTCCTTTTCTGCTTGCAACTGTACAACAATCTGTGCTGCCATCTAAAAAGAACCCCACCCTAGTGCCATAAATTAATGCACCTTTTAGGGTGCACCAGAAGGCACATCCTAAACAACCACGTCAGCAAAGGCGAGTTATAATGTTCCCCAGAGGCCATGTTGAAAGGTTAAAACAAAAACCAAGGGAGCGGCAGGTTCAACACCCAACACCTTTATTGTAACAAAATAAGTGGCCTAAACCCAACACAGGACCGTGTTTCGTATGTCACTTCATCAGGGGTTATCAGGGCACACTAAAAAACATATAAATCATAAAATTACATTGTGAAATAAATGTAATTAAAACAATTAAAACAATAACTATAAAAAAGGGCTAAAACAATAAATATAAACATAGAAAAATGATAATATTTAAATATTAAAAAGACTACAATTAAACTACACCATGAACGTCTTAGGTCTCAAATGAAACCCAAAATGTCACTAAAAACTTGTAATATCACAACAACGTATATAGAACTCAAGAATACATTATAAATTATAATTAAAATCATAATTAAAATGCAAAATCTGTACATACATATATCTTAAATATTGTGTCACATCAAACAAATACTAAATGCAAGAATGAATAAGGTTACAATGGAAATACAATTAAAAATATAATGAGAATTAAAAAGGAGGATCAAAAGAATAAATCAATCAAATGTGTATACCTAAAAAACACTTATAAACAGAACCCATATAAAAGAGGATTGAAGGGATGAGGAGACCAATTAAAAGAAGAGAAGTGAGTGTAAAAAAATATAATAAAAGAACACATAATAAAATATAGAATCAAGCATTACCTGATTGATGTGTGGTGATCACTGACTCCACAATACTCATAGAGTTTATTTATTTATTTACATTTTTTATATACCGCACTATTCGGCATCAGCGCGGTTTACAGAGAACAAAACAAAAAACCAGAACAACAAGCTGTTCGGTGTTACATATAACAGGAGCATAAACTTGGAAAAAACAATTAAAATGGGAGAACTATCTACATGGAGTATATGATCAGTTAACTAGACAACATACTCAAACTATTTACACAATTTAGCCAGAATGTTAGTTATATTGAAGTCACTAATATCTTTAAAAAACTTTTGTGAAAAAGGAACATAAATTTAAGAGTATAAAAACTTAACGCTACCCCAACAAATTATCCATTATGAAGTGAAGAAATGATACTAGAATGATCAGGCTCTCAACTACCAACTTCTATAGTGCACTTTAATTGAAAGTTTTATGGGATGGAAATGGCAAAAGGGAGGCCCTGTAAAAAATGAAATTGTAAAAAAACTTCTGTAGGAAAGAAATATGGATCTAAAAATTTGCACAAAAGTTTAATGCTACCCCAAACAGTTAAATTATCCATTATGAAAAAAAGTAAATACTAGGATGATAAGACACTCGTCTATTAACTCTGTGGTCACACTTTAATTAAAAGTTTAATGTCATAAAGACGGCAAACGGGAAACCCTGTAAAATCCTAAAAAAATGAATGAAACTCAACACCCCGATGTGCATAATCATTTATGCAACATCTTTCTTGAAATGATTTGGGGCATAGAATCAAATGAAAAGCTGAAAGAAAAACACCCGGCATGATTATGTATAATGCTCAATAAAAGAGAGGAAATTAAAACTCTTTCTAATACAGAGAAATATATAACGCTGTGTGTACACATCACCGAGGGACTTCATATGAACTTTACAAAAATTCAAGAACACCCGGCATGATTATATGAAATGCTCAATAGATGGGAGAGTATTTATAACACCTTCTAATACAAAGAAATATAACGCTGTGTAAACACCACCGAGGAACTTCGTAAGAACTTAATAAAAATTTCAAAAAACACTAACTGTTGTTTATTTAAAAACCAACTCACATTGTTAAGAACCAACTCCCAAGGCACCATAATAGGCACCCCATAAGCTGCCTGAATCAAAGGTGTCCCTTAAACTATACCCATGGAAATCAACACATATAATCCAAAAAACTCTTGATTTCCCCCATAGATCCTACTATAGGAACTGACCTAATCTATATCACCATTATTAGTTATGTTTTGTTTTTGTTGGATCGCTCACCATGAGAAGAAAACTTTTCCTCTCTCGGAGTGAGCCCTCCTTTTTAATCAATTTTAAAATGACCCCAAACAGGCCATAACCGGACAATACAATACTTATTGCTGTCCTTACCCGTGTCCGCAATACACTTTGAAACTTCTATACCAAGCTATATCCAAATATGCAAGGAAAGTGTACTTAGCTTAGTCCAATGCCAAAGAAGGGCAATATTTAAACCTCCCAGCAACGATGCAAGTAAGGCCAGCGTCCAACTTCCTGCTCTCCACCTCCGGGAGTAGCTTAACAGCCTGGCCCACAACTGACTTCAAAAATAGGAGCAGAAAGCCTTCTTCAGCCAGTGCACATGAGGTTCATGCGCAAAGGTGTGGCATAAGATGCCCCAAGGATGTATAGGTGAACCCAAAAACGTTGGCCAAGAGCAGTAAGGTCCCCCAATTTGAAGGGCAAGAGAGGTATGTGCCAAACACACACGTAACCCAAATACTGCACAGAGCAGAAAGGAAAGACAATGCATAAGTAAAAGAAGGACGTAGATCAGAGCTGATGGACCACACAAATCAGCCCCAGCCCATGTGGCAGCTAGAAAAATGGACAAACATATCGGGGGCAGATGTAGCTATTCACAGAGTGATGGTAATGTACCATGCTATAATGACAGTGTGTGACAGAGGATGGGAAGATGTGTGCAGCAGAGGAGCCTGAAATGGCAGGATAGGTGAAATATCAAGATGACAGTGGAGTAGCAGTGCTATGCAGAGCACACACAGGAGAGGCAACCAGGGAGAGCTGCAATGCAGGAATGTGTAGGAGTGCAGGACGTGGGGTAGCAGCATGCACATCAGGGTAGGATGGCACACAGCTGGCAGACAGAAGATGGACAGAAGGATGGTTCACAACTCTGATGAGGGTATAATGTGCTCACAGCACAGATCTGCACAGATATGACTGTCACACGAATGAAAACTAGTTCTGCAGGACAAGCATACAAATCAAAGAGAACAAAGAGGAATCACACCTATGACCACTACCACAAATGGCAATGCACAAACTGGTAGACCATACCACCAACGTGAGCTCATTAGCAAAGGCTGCATACAAAAATAGTGCAGGGCATCACACAAGACGCCTGCTGGCTGTCAGGACAGGCAAACCCCCAACAGTAATCATGACCAAATGCACATGCAGATCTGCTGTGTACAGATCAGATCACAGTCTGTAATTGGGACCAGAGACACATGCACACACACAATGAAATGTTATGCAGTGGATACAGCATGCAAAAGAGGAAAGATACTAAACCCCAAGGGCAGCAGAGGATGCTCTGTGGAGCTGGTTAAAATCTGGAACAGGACAGGAGAGAATTCAACATGCAAACAGGTGTACCACACACCAGCTGAACCACAGCAATACAAAACCCCCAAGTGCACTGCCAAGTAAACACCATAAATAAAGAGACCTATGTAACAGATAATATCTGATGGCTAGACAGCACAGAGGGCACAGCTTGGTGTACAGTGAAGAGAGGGAAGGGTGTGTGTAGAGGTGATGAACCTGCTGGTACCTAATGGTCCAGTTAGCACAACAGAAAAGAAAAAGATAAACCACATGTGGGGATCAAACCTGCAAACTAGGGAGTTATAACACATGCCTCTAACCACTCCCACAAACAGCACACTGAGCACAATGCAAAACAAATACCCCAAAGGGAGGGTGTGTATGGGAACCTGTAATACCCAGTGATGTGGCAAATGGCTGGCAGATACACAGCTGCCACCGTACAAGGATGTGAGCACAGGTGGGCCATGTACATGACCAGCAAATCAGTAGATACAAGTGTCAATGTGGTGAACCACAACATCTGGACAATATGACACATCACTGAGGACATGTTTTCTCCCTGACTGCTGGCACAGACAATGTAGCTGTAGATCCACCTACCCAGGACCACAGCATTTTGACTGATGTACAGTCACGTGCCAATGCACCACAGCAACAGCATCTTCACGAAGTATGTCCTGTGCATTGGGAAACACAAGAGAAACAAACATATGTCATGTTCTAGCTGTGCAACACACACTGCACCTTCCTGTCCCCAGCTGTCAGACCCCACAACATCACATACAGACTAACTGTTCACTATCACACTGTACAAATCTCTCACATGTGAGAGGCATCACAGAGGTGTCAGAGGCAAACTACAGGTGTCCGTACTCTGTCTGTCCCCTCCCTCACCTCTCTGTTGTTGTACACACTGGTCAATAGAGGTGTCTGCTCCCACCATGTTTCTGCCTCACCCCAAGGCTGCAATATTAACCCGGGTACCCCATATTGCCACCAGTGCCCCCTCACCGTGTATACTGGTGTCCCAATGTCGTCTGTTACCCCACTGTCAATTGCTGTAACACACGGAAATATGCAGGGACACCTCCTGTATCCACTGTCCAAATACATATCCTGGTGTGTACTTCTCATACCTTGAATAATATTGACAGCTGAGTGCTGATGATGTGCACAAATAGATCGCAATGTCTGCGTCTGCTCTGCGAAACCACACCCCCATGTCTGTTTGTGACCTGACCATGATGGATGCATGTCATCCCACTGTGTGACAGTGAGAATGTCAAAGCATGGATAGCCTATATGTGCACCTTAAAAAAACCCCTCCCATCTGAGTCTCTGTGTGTATGTGGACATAACCTCCCTCGCTAGGGTCTGCAATGTAGTTGTTGTCGTGGACTGTACTCTCCTCCCCCACACACATACACAGCCTGTAGCTGAGGCATGTGGCATATGTTGAGATAGCATCAGCTAGATATGCCGTGGCCTCCCTGAAAACACCCCTAAAACACAATCCACCCACACATTCAGCGCTCAGCTCGCCTACTGTAACCCAAACCTTGCTGATCTTGCCCGGATCACTTCTGTTTGTGTGTACATATGCAACACTGCACTGCATGGCTATTCTACAACAACAAAATGTAGCAATGATACTCCCCCTGGCTGGACACTGCACAGGTCCCCATCCTTCACCATATCCATGTCAGGGTTACGTGATGACCTATACATTCAGGCACACTGTGTGGTTACATGAACACCCCTCAAGGATAGTTAATACCATCATGAAAATCTAGTTGGCAATGATGGTGTCCAGGTTACCCCCCTAACCCTGTATGTGGTATGTTGCACACATTGGTGTTGACATGATCTATACATGTCATCCGACCCAAACCCACTGGCAACATGATATCCCAGCACACATGGGTGATGTGTCCATACATGGGACGTTGGGTGGGTGGCCCTATGCACCTTACCAGGGGCCACGTCCATGACATTTGGCTTTCTACAAGGCCCTGGATAGCAATGCTTGACCCACTACAAGCGTTGTGTAACGTGTCTGTCTTGGGGATACTGGTAGGTACGTCTGACCTAGATTTGCCACTGTTGCAAGGAGCATACTGGTCATGGTGGACTTGTGTCTGTCACATTCTGGCCTATCTGATGTTGTTATATTCCTATGACCTGGGCCTTGTATGGTTAGGGCAGGTGTGCCTGCCAACACTAGGGGCAGGGGCCATTGCACGGGTATGGGCTATTGCCACCTGTGCTCATTTCTGGGTTTCAGGCTGTGGTGTGCAAACCCAACAGGTGCATGTATCCTTCCAACAGCATCTGTAATGTTCATCTGCAAACAGGTGTGTGATGCCTGGCTGGTGGGCAGATGTGTGACCTGACTCAGCATACAGTTCTGGGAACATGTCTCTGTTACAGCCCTTCATAATCGGATCTCATAGCTCATGGGGGTGAGGTGTTTGTCCGCACATCCACATCTGCGCCTACCATATCATCTGGATACATCAACGGTGTGTGTGATGAGCTGTGGACCTCATGGACTGGGGGAGATGTGCAACCTACCCACCATACCCTAACACAATATGTGACTGACATACCCTCCGTTGCAATCAGGTCTCAGGCCCCCTGGGGTTTGGGTGTCCTAGTGCACATCATCAGCAACATACAGCATAGCACCAGGGTGACTGTCAGGACACCATATGGAGGTATCAGGACTCCTGGGGATAGGGAGAATGTGTTGAATAGCATAGGCACACAGCACCATATCAACAGGGTGACTGACAGCCCACTCTGATGGGCTGTCAGGACTCCTGGGGATAGGGAGAATGTATTGAACAGCATAGGCACACAGCACCATATCACCAGGGTGACTGACAGCCCACTCTGATGGGCTGTCAGGACTCCTGGGGATAGGGAGAATGTGTTGAACAGCATAGGCACACAGCACCATAACACCAGGGTGACTGACAGGTCACTCTGATGGGCTGTCAGGACTCCTGAGGATAGGGAGAATGTGTTGAACAGCATAGGTACACAGAACCATATCACCAGGGTGACTGACAGCCCACTCTGATGGGCTGTCAGGACTCCTAGGGATAGGGAGAATGTATTGAACAGCATAGGCACACAGAACCATATCACCAGGGTGCCTGACAGCCCACTTTGATGGGCTCTCAGGGCTCCTGGGGATAGGGAGAATGTATTCAACTGTCTGGGCACACAGAACCATATCACCAGGGTGAGTGATAGCCCACTTTGATGGGCTCTCAGGACTCCTGGGGGAAGGGTGGATTGGAAAAGAGCAACAGCAGCATATTCCATACCAGCAGGGGTGCTGTGGACCCACGATTGTGGACTTTCTGGCCAAGTGGGGGTAGGGCAGATGTTTTAGACTGCTGGGCTACACACACGCATATCACCAATGGGACTAACATACCATTTTGGGCACGTTTCACAGCCCCTGGGGCTGGGGCAGATGTTTTACCCTGCAACTGCAGACCCCATCATAGCAGCAGGATGTTTAGAAACCCTCCTTAGTCTGATCTATGGGCTACCTGTGTTACGGTGTGTTGTAGCATATCATCAGCAGCAGCTGCCATGACACCAGGATGGCATCAGGAACTCTGTGAACAGGTCCCTAGCCCCCTGGGTACAAGGCAAGCCACTCAGATTTGATATATAGACAATATGGCATGTGGATTTACCTGATACACATCACTGAGATAGACTACCTACACACATCAGCATGCACAGCTACAATCAACACTGGACATATATATGTGGATCTACTGACCTGTCACCATACACTTACCTCATGTGGGTAATCAGCCACACGATTGTAGCGCCGGGTTAGCCGGTCCCACACCCTCCGGACCCTGATCTGGTCCTGATGCCTGGATGATCCTGGGAAAAGCTTGTGCTGCCTTACAGCAATTAGCTGTGCCAGGCAGCGTAGCTCCCGTGCGGTGAAGGCAGGCTTCCTGGATCGGGTAGCCATGTTCTACACTGTCACCAATGATGAACGCACGCACGACGCAAAACGCGCGCATGCGCAGCACAACACCTGCGCATGCGCAACACAACACGCATGCAGTTGGGCCCACGCCGCACGCATCTTTTTGCCGCATAGGGTTTGGTGTCGCCAACAATATTTGTACAGATCTATGATGCAGACAGACATTGCACTGATGTGTCTGACATTTAAAAATACAATTAGATGTTTTCCTTGTTGTTTACACACTTGTGTCTCGAAACCACCACCACTGGTTCCTAGGGTACTGTTGGAACTGGTGTGCTATGCGTTTTCATATAGCAATGACTGACAAAACAGTTACACCAAGGAGTCCTGATAGCCCATCAACGTGGTCTGTCATTCACCCTTCTGATATGGGGTTGTGTGTGCCTATGGGGTATGTTCATTAATCCATCTTAATGTGAATCCAGCAATGATATGCAGGATGCCATAAGGGGGAGTGGGGGGTGGGGAGAAGGGGGCCTTCTGGCCTAAACATTTGACTCACGCAATAGCTTATGTACCGCACATTATGACACGATGGAGGTACGTGTACCACATTACTGTGTGTTAATCGTAGGCATGTGTGCTGGCATACAGACCTACTGGCAAAGGTGTAGCACATTGGTTGACAAATTACCTGATGGTACAGGGGTCATGGGTTCAATGCCACATTGTGGCTTTTGCATATGACTGCCTGAGACATGACCCTTTAATATTTGCAGTGCTTTGTGAGGCATTTGGGTTTTTTTTAATTCTGCTGCCAGCAAACACACCCTCCCATTGGCATAACCTAAGGTGCCACATCATGCACCCTATGCGGCACTCCTGAGGACACATAATAAGGTGCACTGTCCAACACGGCACCTTATAATGTTCCCTTTGAGGCACCTTATAGGGCGCTTTGGAGGCACCTTCAGGCTACAGCACTGAGGGTGTTGTTGGTGGCAGCACCAATTTAAATTATAAAAAAGCCTCCTGAGACAGCCCTATCACATAACCCCACTGTGGTATCAAACTCATGACCTCTGGCGCCACAGGCAGTGCAGTCACCCGTGGGCTACATCTCCATAGCTGCTAAAAAAAACTCCTGGCTGGCTACAGTTGGACTGCAGCCCACCACACGACCTGTCTGCTGTGGTTGGCAGGATAGGTTAAACCCCACATACCCATGATGCACTGCACATGCAAATCAGCAGTCTAAAGATAAACACAGGATGGGGTATGCACCCCCACACCACCTCAGCCTGGTAGGGAGTACTGAGCATGTGTGTTACTGGCACAGATAGATACTGACCGTCACATTGTGCGGGTTCTGTGCTCACCCTGAGGGTGAGGTGGGCCACCCAGCACCATGTCCACAGCACGTGGTTTAGCTGAGATAGGTTATGGTGTGAGTCCCCATCAGTGCCAGTGTGTGATGGGTTGGTCTTGCAGCTACACTACCAAATACACCTGTGTCCATCTTTGATTTCTCAGTCAAGTTTAGCCCTTAAGCACTTTGATGCACCCAGAATAGTGCATATTCTGTGTGGGTGCCATGGCCACATGATTTATGTGACGGGGGGGCTGGGACGGGACGGCTCTTTGGACCCATAGGCAGATTATGTATTACCACCCAAACTGCCCTCTGGAGCTCAGGATCTCCCACCAACAGATCCACATTCTACATCACTGCAATGGTGCTGGTAGAGGGGACCATCAACCTCAGTTCAGCTGGGAGACAGACAACATACAGGGCAGTCCATGCATTTCTGTACGCATCCATACGGTGATAGCAGACAGACAGGGGCCCTGGAAATGTTCAGCTGCCCACCACCACTATCTGACATTCTCCAGCAGCAAGCACAGTGAATCTGCAGCCACTGCACCCTGCAAGGTGTTCCAGCCTCACACATACTAACTGCAAAGAGTCTGCTAGCTAGTCCATAGTGCATATTACTGGAAGAAATGTGTGCACCCAAAACCGGGATGTCAGCACATCCACCAAGCAGATAGATTAGTGATTGGGCCCCAAAAAAGGCAGCCCATAGATATCACTTGAAAAAGATGTTATCAGCACTAGGGGGGACCTAGCCATGCCATGGTGACTGCTCAGTCAGGGTGAGAGTGACCTCCCAGCAGGACATGCTGTGGCAACCCTGTCCGTGCAGGTGATGGCTGGCCACTACAATGTCCCAGCCATTGCCCTATGCCCTGTGCTCATGCATCCTGCCCAGTCCACCCTGGCGGAGCTATACCCACAGTACCTTGCTCCTCATTATGCACATTGGCAAGCTAACACTGGACACAGTGCAAACAGTGTGGGCTGAGTAAGGTGTTGCAACCACCACACACTGGATGGACAGACACGCACTCCCACACCTATGCCAGCATTGTGCTACTATAGAGAGTTTTTGCAGTCCAGGCCAACTCAACAGTCCTGGACACAGCACAGGCATGGCTACGGTATGCAATACTGTTGGGGTCACTCCCCAGGGTGGTGAACACTGTCAGACACCAGACCTGAAACACACTCCACAGACATCAGAAATATTGGTATGATACAGATCACTGAGCATATTGTGCTTAACTTAGGGATTGCTATCTGCCAGTAATCATAGCAACCTTTTGATATATGTGTACCATATTCCCAGGTTTATGGTGGCATTGGTAAGGTATGCACGTACTAGTATTGTGAGATGTACGCAAGGCCCAATATCCTGCCTCTCCGTGGCCTTTCAATAATGGAGCCTGTGGGTGCGGTTCTTTCTTCTCCTGTTGGCCGCTGCTCTAGGGCAGAGGTCCACAACTCCAGTCCTGGTGGGCCAAACACTGTTCATGTTTTCCTGCTGTCCCTAATGAATATTCATGAGTGACATCTGCATACCACGGAGGCGGCGCATGGAAATGAAGCACACACATCTTTATTAGATACAGCATATACGTGAATGATTTGTGGCACTCCAGGACTGCATTTGGGGGACTCTGCTCTAGGTAATGCGCATGTTTCTGGTGTCTGTGCTCTGTAGGGTAAAATGTCAATGTTTTGGGCATGTTTACGTTATCTGCACTAAAGGTTCTGTCTGTATTATCACATTTTTGTGGTGGGTAAAATGTGGAAACTGGGATGGTAGGAGCCCCAGCTGGAACTTGAACCGGTGACCTTCTGCTCCTGAAGGCACTGGCTGTGTGCGCTGTACCACTGTCTTGGCACAGAAACAGTGCATTCCCTGGGGAGTCCATGGCTGTTCATCAGACAGGGTCTGTCTATTGCAGTGCACGGCACCCACGTGAAGAGGGCTAGGCCATGGTGTGCTGTGGGCAGGAGACACTGCCCCCTCCACCACCAGTACCCCTCTGCCACCATGCTGACATGCCGTTCTGCTGGTGGTGCAGGTGGTGCACAGTCACGGGCCATCCAGTGAGCGGGTCTGCGGCTGCCTATGCTGCAGGTTCTGGGGTAGGGGTGCCTGCATAGACGTCCACGCTTCCCCCCCAGCACCTCCTGCCACTGCTCTGTGCCCTTGGAGGCCAATACTGGCAACAGTGCTGGCAGTGAGGTCTGTGGGGTGTGTTTGCAACGCCACACACTGGATAGCAGATACACACTCCCACACCTATGCCAGCATTGTAGAACTGTAGGGGTGTTTAGCAGCCCTGGCCACCGCTCCAGTCCTGGGCACAGTGCAGGCATGGCTATTGCACGCAATACTGTTGGGGTCACTCCCCAGGGTGGTAAACACTGTCAGACACAAGACCTGTAGCACACTCCACAGACATCAGAAAGGTTGCTATGATGCAGCTCACTCACATAATTGTACTTAACCCCGGAATTGCTATCTGCCAGTTATCATAGCAACCTTTTGATAGCTGTGTACTGTATTCCCTGGTTTAGGGTGGCATTGCTAAGGTATGCAGGTGCTAGTATTGGGAGATGCACGCAGGGCCCAATGTCCTGCCTCTCCATGAGGCATTGGATAATGGAGCCTGTGGGTGCGGGTTTGTCTGGCCCTGTTGGCTGCTGCTTTACGGCAGAGGTTCCCAACCCCGGTCCTGGTGTGCGCAACACTGTTCGGGTTTTCATGCTGTCCCTCATGAATATGCATGGAATACATCTGCATACCATGGGGGCGGCGCATAGAAATGCAGCACAGGCATCTTTATTAGAGGCAGCATAAAACCTGAATGGTGTTTGGCCCTCCAGGACTGCATTTGGGATACTCTGCTCTGGGTAATGCCCCTGTTTCTGGTGTCTGTGCTCTGTTGGGTAAAACGTAGGTGTTTTGGGCATGTTTATGTCATCTGCAATAAAGGTTCTGTCTGTAGTAGCATGTTTCAGTTGTGGGTAAAATATGGGGACTGGATTGACAGTAGCCCCAGCTGGAACTTGAACTTGTGACTTTCTGCTCATGAACACACTGGCTGTATTCACCGCACCACACTGTGCTCGCAGAGACAATGCAGTCCCTGGAGATACCATGGTTGTTTGTCAGACAGAGCCTGTCTGTTGCAGTGCATGGCACCCAACTACACAGGGCTAGGCCATGGTTGGCTCTGGGCAGCTGCCACTGCCCCCTCCACCTCCAGTACCCCTGTGCCACCATGCTGACATGCCCTTCTGCTGGTGGTGCTGGTGGTGTGCAGTCTCAAGCCATCCAGTGTGCAGGTAGGCGGCTGCCTATGGTGCGTGTTCTGGGGTAGGGGTGCCTGCATAGGCGTCCATGCTTCCCCCCAACACCGCCTGCCAATGTTCTGTGCCCTTGGGGGTACCTGATGGGTACTATCCCCTGTGACACTGTGATAAACACTCTTGTGCCCATGTTGGGCCCTCATCAGTTGCTGTCTGGCTGCTGTTCAGTTTCAGCATTCCTAAGTGCCACCTAGGCATCTGCCTAGTCCGCACTGTGCCCCAGCTGCACCACAGCATGTGCCGCCTGCTGCCCTCTGTATCCCCTTTCCCAGCATCTGTCCAGTTGCCCATTCCGACATACCCGCCCTGCTGTTGTGGAACATGTGCATGCCATAGGTAACCTGTCCAATGGAGAGGGAAACCCTGATCAGTGCTATTTCACTGTGGGATCATTCACCTTGTATGGGGATGGAGCGTAGACCCTTCCAAAATTCATATTTATCTTTTGGGGCTTTCTTGGGAGTGTTTTTTGATGTTTCCCATTACTATCACTATTGCCCAGCTTGATTATGATTTTTCTTATTTTGTTGGGGTCATTTTCAATGTTTATTTGCACTTTTGTTCTGTGCACATGTATCACACTTATCACTTTTTTGTAGGTTTCCCTGGTTTTGCTGTACATTGCTGACAGAAATGGTTTCTTTTCCCTTTAATCAGCTCTAACGCAAGGTTTTCACTTGCGTTGTTAGTTTTGGCCTCGAATTTCACCTCATTAGTGTGCGGGGAGCCTCTCCCCTCCCACTCTCCACCCATTGACCCCTTCTCTCCGCCCCTGGGGAGCCTTCCTCCGCCCTCCAGGAGCCTTTCCCCGCCTTCAGCGCTCGTTTCCGCCGCTGCGCACATGAGCGCGCACTAAAGCGCATTTTTGCCCCGTAAATCGTCATTAGTGTGTGCTAAGGTACCTTTAGCTTGTGCTAATTGCACAGCGCGCACGTTAAGAGGGTTTAGTAAACATACCCCTTAGAGTGCATTAACCACATACTTAATATATGTATACAATCCCGTTATTTCTTTACTGCAGAAATACAAAGTGGAAATACCATTGAAGAACATTATTACCCAAATATACACTGTGACAATAATGATAAAAAAATGCTGCGACTGTCAGGAAAACATATTGGGTTACCAACATCAATGAACAAGCAGACTGAAGTGCGGCGTATGTAAATGATTTGCTGTGGATGTAGCGAGACTGCTCACCCAATGACTAACTGAGTGTTATATTAAAAACATGTAATAGTAGTGCTGCACTTCTTCAAATGCCCTAAATGCACTATGTATGCATTACAGAACCAGAAAAGAGCTATACAGGTGGATGCTGTAAAGCCAACTTACCATTACCAGACAGCTCAAACCAAATGATTCAAATAATAAAAGTTAGGCTCTGCAATTGAAACCAAAGGTAAAACCTTTTTAAGTGTTGCTCGTGTCTTCAAGACAACATGTTAAAATCTGGCATCAACAAACCTACCAAAACAAATAAAAATTAAGAATAAAATTAACAAATAAACATGTCAATAAACAACTAAACATTTCAATTTAAAAATAACAATGTTAAAAAGCAGCAGTGGGATGGCCAGAGCCTGGAGTGTCTCAAAAAATGTGTGCTATGGCTCCTACAAAATTGTGTCTTGTCAGATAAAAGCTTAGCCACAATGACCCGGCAAATTAAAAGGCAATCATACTATTAGGTACTCCAAAAATATAAAGATGCAAATAAATAAATAAATAATGAATGAATATAATTAATTATAGGTACGAGGTGAAGGAAAGAGATGTTGGGGAGGGGAGGGGGAAAGGGTGAAGGGGAGGGGAAAGGGGGGAAGAGGGGAAGAGGGGAGGAAGGAAGGGGAGAGGGTAAATGGGGGTGGAAGGGGAGAGGGGGAGGGGGAAAGGAGGGAAGGGGAGAGAGAAGGAAGGGGGAAGGAGATGGAAAGGGAGGGGGAAAGTGAAGGGGAAGGGGAAGGAGGGGGATGGAAAAGGGGGGAGGGAGGGGGAAAATGGGAGGGGGAAAGGGGAAGGGGAAGGGGAGGAAGGAAGGGGGAGGGGGAAGAGGGGGAGGAGGAAAGAAGGAAGGGTTATGTGTGGCTCCTAAAAACAATATTGTTCATTGGTTAAAAAACTGGGACGGAAAAACGAGAATAAAAATTAAAATAATCATGTTGTTGGATCAACCGTATATATAAAAATAAATAAACATGAAAATATAAATAACTAAAACCAACCCAGTTCATTGTTAAAAATAATTGTTGGAGGAGTTACAGGAAGACAGACAAATCAATTTCTTGATTCAGCCCACGTGGCTTCAATGTCCTTAGTTCAAAAATATATCTTTGCTCCAAACGCTCTCAATATCACCCCCTCTCCAATGTGATCTGGCTACTTTTATCACCATAAACTTAAGATCTGAAATAATATGATTTGAGGCTAGCCAATGCTCAACTAGTGGTTTTTCTGCAACTTTATGTTTAATGCAACTCTTGTGTTCTGTAATACGAGTCTTGATGCTTCGTATAGTTTTTCCCACGTAGCATATGTTGCATGGGCACATGATCAAATAGATTACATTTTGTGTCTCGCAATTAGAAAAGTCCTCCATTTTAATGGTCCAAAGATCCAAGGGAACTACAAGAACTGAAAAATTCTGAAAGAACTGGTGAGGTTCTGGGCTCGAAGGAATACCATGCCCTCACCCTGATGTCAGCAACATGCCAGGCTATCTATTCAGTCTTTCGCAGTGCCTGTGGGAACCTGCTTACCCATGTCAGAACAACTGAGAGCCAACATTGATAGCAAGAAGCCCAGCTGGGGTTATGTCAGTCAACTGAGGAGCTGTGGTGAAGTTCTTAGATTGGAGGAATATCGCATCCCTACTGTAATGTCAGCGATATGCGATGCTATTTTCAATCTTCCTACAGTGCCTGAGGAAGAGAGCAATCCCTGGGCCCCTACCTCTCTATCAGGACACGTACTAAGTGGCCAGTCAAGGATAGAAACATAGAAATATGATGACAGAAAAAGACCACATGGCCCATCTAGTCTGTCCTTCCATATCAACAACTACAACAGTCCCCTTTTTACCTTTAGAGATCCTCTGTGTTTGTCCCATGCTTTTTTGAATTCAGTTACTGTCCTCATCTCTACCACCGCCACTGGGAGACTATTCCACGGATCCACCACTCTTTCCATAAAGAAATATTTCCGTGTATCACTCCTGAATCTATCCCCTTTCACCCTCATCCCATGCCCCCTCGTAGCAGAACTTGCTTTCAATTGAAAGAGGCTCTCTCCCTGAACATTTATGCCACAGAGGTATTTAAACATCTCAATCATATCACCTCTATCCCACCTTTCCTCTAAGGTGTACATATTAAGATCCTTAAGTCTGTCCTCATATGCTTTATAATGAAGACCACTAATCATTTTAGTAGCCACCCTCTGCACCGACTCCATCCTGTTCACATCCTTTTGAAGGTGTGGTCTCCAAAATTGCACATTATACTCCAAATGAGGTCACACCAAAGACTTATACAGAGGCATTATCACCTCCTTTTTTCTGCTAGCCATTCCTCTCCGTATGCACCCAAGCATCCTTCTAGCTTTTGCCGTCGCCTTTTCTACCTGTTAAGCTACTTTAAGATCATCAGACACAACCACGCCTAGGTCCCGCTCTTCTTTAGTGGACAAAAGTACTTCACCCCTATACTATATTGCTCCCTTGGATTGCTGCAGCCCAAATGCATGACCTTACATTTTTTAACATTAAATCCAAGCTGCCAAATTCTAGACCATTCTTCAAGCTTAGCTAGATCCCTCCTCATGTTATCTACACCTTCCTGGGTGTCTACTCTATTGCAGATTTTGGTATCATCCACAAAGAGGCAAACCTTACCCGACAGCCCTTCCACTATATCACTAATAAGGATGTTAAAGAGAATTGGACCAAGGACAGATCCCTGGGGCACACCACTGGTAACATCCTTCTCCTCCGAGTATTTATTTATTTCTTTTTTTTTATACTGTGCTCTTTAGAATCAGTGTGGTTTACATGTATGATGACAGGTACTTTTTATTCCCTTGACCCTGAAGGGCTTACAATCTAAGTGTACCAGAGACAATGGAGGGTTAAGTGGCTTGCCCAAGGCCACAAGGAATGGCCATGTGACTAGAGACCACGGTCCCTCTGGCCTGAGGTTACTTGTCCCCATGCAGGAATTGAACCCCCAGCCTGACTGGCCTGAGGTAACCTGTCCCAACCACTGAGTCACTCCTCCCTCTAAAGAGTGAGTGCCATTTACCTATACTCTTTGTCGCCTCCCACCCAACCAATTTCTAACCCAAGCAGTAACTTTAGGGTCCATCCTTAGGGTGCTCAGTTTGTTTATAAGTCGCCTGTGATGAACAGTGTCAAAGGCTTTACTGAAATCTAAATACACCACATCTAGGGCTCTCCCTCGGTCCAACTCCCTGGTCACCCAGTCAAAGAAATCAATCAGATTTGTCTGGCAAGACCTACCTCTGGTGAATCCATACTGCCTCGGATCCTGTAATCCGCTGGACTCCAAAAACCTCACTATTTTCTCTTTCAGCAGCGTTTCCAATAATTTACTCACCACCGAAGTTAAACTAACCAGCCTGTAGTTTTCAACCACATCCTTACTTCCACTTTTCTGTAAAGGCACCACATGAGCCTCACTCCAGTCCTTTGGCACCACTCCCGACTCCAACGAGGCATTGAAAAGGTCAGTCAGTGGAGCTGCTAGAACATCCCCAAGTTCCTTCAGTATTCTAGGGTGTATCCCATCCAGTCCCATCGCTTTGTCTACTTTAAGTTGAGCTAGTTTCTCACGAACACAGTCTTCTGAAAATTGTTCAAGATGTCCCTCGCTTCTGTTCCTGTTTGTAGGTGTTTTCTGAGGTCCTGCTCCTGGTTCTTCATCTGTGAACACAGAGCAGAAATATTTGTTAAGCAATTCCGCTTTATCCTTATCAGCTTCTTCATATTTCTCCCCTGCACCCTTGAATCTGACAATACCACTTTTGCCCTTCCTCTTCTCACTAACATATCTGAAAAATGTCTTATCCCCCCCCCCCTTTTTATTGTATTGGCTATTTCCTCCTCCTTTTGAATCTTTGACTTCCTGACTACTTTGCTAGCTTCTCTAAGTTTTTCCAAATATAGATGCCTGTCTTCCTCTCTCTATGATCTAATGTATTTCATGAAGGCCTCCCTTTTATTCTTCACCTTTTTAGCTACTTCTTTCGAAACCATAGCGGTCTCTTTTTCTTTTACCTTTATTTACCATTTTAACAAAAATGTTGGTTGCCCTTAAAATATCCCCTTTCAGTTTTGCCCACTGTTTTTCTATATCCCCCAGCTGTTCCCATCCCACTAACGACTCCCTGAGGTATTGGCCCATCTTGGCAAAGTTAGTCTTCCTAATGTCTAAGATCCTCACCTTTGAATGGATTCTAACAGCCCTAGTCCTAATACTGAACCACACCATCTGGTGATTACTGGATGCAAAATGACCTCCCACTACAACATCAGAAACACTTTCACCATTGGTAAGCACCAAGTCCAATCTGGCCCCTTCACATGTGGGATCTGTTACCAATTGCCTGAATAGTTCTCCCTGTAGAGAATCTAGGGCTGACCTAGGAATAGGTGCATCCTGTAATGAGCCAAAGTACAAGGGGGCAGGTCATTGAAATTAGGGAAGCAAACATACAAGTATATATCAAGATCATGCTGTGGTCCTTTCAGGGAGAGTTAGGGTATAAACGCAGCATCTATGCATCGCTACAAGGTTCCCCATGCAGAATAGGTGGTGGTCTGACAGCACATATTGATGCCAAATCTTCATTTTGCCTGTTGTTGCAACACCTCATTTGCATACCCCTCCCCCAGCTGTCTCCAGTCCTGGCTATGTGGCCAGTACCAACTGTTTCACTGAGCACTGAGCTCTCTACCAACTCTTCCACGGCTCGTCATACGAGCAGCCCTCCCACATCTGTCCAGTTCAGTTCAGTTCCATGATTCTAAACCCAGCCTTGGGACACACATAGCTAGTCAGATTTTCAGGATAACCACAATGAATATGCATGAGCAAGATTTGCATGCACTGCCTCCATTGTATGCAAATCTCTCTCATGCATATTCATTGTGGTGATCCTGAAAATCTGACTGGCTAGGTGTGTCCTGAGCACTTGGTTGAGAACCCCTGATTCAGTGCCAATGCATACTTTCAAGAGTGACGCTGTTTTGTATACATATGAGTGGCCGCTCTCATGTGCTGCAGGCCCTGGGTTTGTGGTTGTCAAGCTGCAATGCTCTCCTGCTATGGCAGACACACCATGCTGGCCATCCAATCCTGATACCCTAGATGAGTGCCTGGTTCACTTCTGGACATTGCCATCCAGCATTTCAATGATGGTATATGTGTGGAGTGATTCAGGGCTTTAAAGCACTTGACATGTGCGTCCGGACCAGGCTAGCAAAGTGGGTGCAGCTACTGCCTGGTCCGTGCACAGGTGCTACTGCCCACTTTCCACCCCAACTCTGCTCTAAGGATAACACAAATTTACATTTAATAAGGAAATTTGCTACCTAATTGCCACAGAATTGTTTTCCATTCCATTTATTCATTTGATATACTGCTTGCTATGGTGTAATTAAATAATATTAAAAAAGTAAAATAAGGATAATACATAATACAAATGTTTAATAAGGTACATCAGAATTTTCCAAGTCTTGAAATCTTGAAAAATCCACCACATTTAAGAGTGTGCAGGTCAAAATGTTTTGTTTTATTTAGGGGCCCTTTCACTAAAGTGCAATGTGCAGTTAACACACGATTTGGCGCATATTAAGTGCATGCTCAGGCCCATGCCAATGTTGGCACGAACTGCCAATCACACCTTAGAACGCTGAATGGGGAGTTAGCGGCAGAGAGTGGATGTGAAGAGCTCATTGCAGTTAGCACGGGGAGGACATATCATGTGCTGTCAATGCTGCAGTTAGCAGGCAGAGGTAAGTGCACCTGCAGTAATAGCGCCGTGCAGTAGAGTATGGATCAGTGTGTTAACTTTGGGAATAACCCCCCACACTGGTAACACAGCACAGACATGCATTGCTGGGGCAGAACTTAGTAAATATACACCATAGCTATTTACTGTCGGTGTGCACGGTCTACATATACTGTATTCAGCACCACCGCTTATCCCGATGGTGGTGCTAAATATATGTTCTTGTTTTTTTAATTCTGCAGCCAGCATTTTAAAAACATGCTCACTGCCTAATCTGAATACCGAACTGCCAGTGTTTTTCTGGAAAAAAAAAAAGAATGTTTCAAAAGATGACAATCTAATTGCCAAAAGTATATATGTCACTTGTTCAAATAATAATTTAATTGTGTGTACATTAATTTTTTGTCCAAAATATAAACACATGTAGTCATAATAAAAGGAAATTCCACCCCGTTTGACGATAACATTCTTAGTGAATGTAGTAGGACCCCAAAAGATGAAGAAGATGGTCCCTGCTCATCAGAGCTTACAATCTAATTAAGGCAGACCATACAACAGCTAAGGACAAGAATACATCGAGGGGTATGGTAAGGAAACACAAACATAAATTCTGCCTTTTTGATATTAAGCTCTAATGCCTAGGAGGCTAGAAACTGTTTAACACTCAACACTGCATTCATCAGCACTGTCACACCTGCAACAACATCAACTGCCCAGGGCAGAAACACCATGATGTCATCAGCATATAATCTAAGAAATCTCAAGTATCCGCAAGAACTGGCATAATGGCAACAAATAACTATTGAAAACAGCAGATAATCATGATCCTGGATGCAAACCACATAGGATTCAAAACCAGTAGGAACTATCATGTCCACACTGGACACTCTGCAGCCAATCCGTTAAATAAGATTGAAACCACCTTACCATCTCAGAACATACCCGAATTTCCAACAATAGCTGCAACAATACTTTATGTGAAATGGAATCAAAGGCAGTGGCAATGTCTTAAAACACCCAAGTTCAACTAACCATTGATCATGGGTGGACAACAATAGAGTCTCAGTACCTCGCCCTGCCCAAAATCCAAGCTGAAAATCACCCAGAACCCAAGCTCTATCCAGAAAATCAAAGACAAAGGCAATAGATTACCAGCAGATGCTAGCTCTTGTGAAAGACCTTCTTTGAACTGTACCAGTTTAATTTTTGCTAATGTTGCCTTTTTCTATTTGGTTTTGTAAATACCTTATTCTTGAGATTGCACCTAATAAGGGGGCTTTTAAGAAAATGCCTCCTGGATTGGTGCTGAATTCTTTTGAATATGGAGCAGTGTGAAATTTTGCCCAGTATGAGCAGGTAGTCAGGCCTGAGGGCTGTAGCCTTCTCTTACCCACCAGAACTCATTTTACTGATTTTAACAAATGTTTCTGTATATCCTCTGGGGTTGGCAAGCAAATGCACCATCCCTGGCAGGATCCAAGTTACATGTGGAAAAGTGTATTCCAAAGAATGTTACAATAGGAAAATGATTTTAAAATTTCATTATCAAATAAACAGTAGTCAGATGAGATATTTAGGTTAAGTGAAGAAAGTCCTTCATTTGCACATCAGTACAGAAAAGAGATCTTATACACATGGGGCCCAATATTCAGCGGTGGCGCTGCTGAACATTAGACCATGATATTCAATGCAGGAGCCATATCCAAGCCCCAGCATTGAATAGCTGGATTGCCCAGATGACGATGAAATTAACCAGGTAGGTGCGATATTCAGCCATTTAACTTCATGGTGAAAGTTAGGCCATCATCGGGGTGTGCAGTGGTGAAACCCGCAAGTTAATGCTGCTGAATATCTCAACTAAGGGAATTGACGCATCTGCTAACCACGTTAATCCCTTTCAAAAATCAGGCCTATGGCATTTAATAAAATTGTTTCTGAGATAACCTCCAGATCTTGAGCACTTGTAGCAAGCAGTTGCCTATCAAATAAATCTTGTAACTAAATGACAGCAAAGACCTTTTAGCCCATCCAGTCTGTCTAGTTTTTCCAGTCTATACTACAATAGTTCTTGTAACAGAAATATTGTTTGCTTCCACTGCAAAATAATTGATTTAATAGCATCAGATCACATAATATATTTGACTATATTAGACATGAAGGAGGAAAAACGAGGTCCTTTAAGGTCCACTAGTCAAGAGTCAACAAAGTTTAGGGGCGATGATATTATAGACAGCAGGTGTCTCACTTATCTGGGGAGGCTGAAGCGGAGGGCGAAGGGGGAAGAAAGGTATGACCTGGGCTGCATAGATTTTCACTCTTCCTTCACCCCTGCCTGTCAGGGAACTACTTTATACTATTCTCTAGCAAAAAAAAATTGTTTACAGCCGTTGCTGTCTACCTTGATTTTCTGGCTTAGCTCCTTTTTTTCTTATTACGTATCTGCTATGGTTTCTTATCCCTTTTTATCTTATATCTTTCTCTGAATTCCTTTTTCCTTTTCTGTTTCAGTTTTATCTCGTCTTTATCTCTTTAATTCTGCAGTTCATATATTATTTCTTCCTCTTCCTTTATCTTTATTTCGTCATTTAATATACCTCTCGGATGCATGTATCAAAGTGGTTTACAATAGTGAAAAAATAGATTGCTGTGAAATCAGGAAAGGAAAAGGAATGACATTAGCTGACAGGAGAGGACAGAGGCAGTCACACTTGAGGAGAGAGGAGGTGGAGAGGAGAAAACAGGCTAGGCCCGAGGGAGGGGAAGGTCAAAAGTAGAATGGAAAAGGTGGGGTTTTAGAATAGCCTTAAATTTCTGAAAAGAGGGTTCTAGGCAGAGGGCAGGTGGGAGGGAATTCCATAGTGCGGGACTGAGGAAGAAAAATGAAGAACTGCAGCTAAGCTCTAAATGGGCCTGTGAAACAGGGGGGAGGAAAAGACAATTAGAATGAATGGATCATAGGAGACGGTGAGGAGGGTGAAGGTGGGTAAGGTCAGAAAGATATTGCGGTGTGCAGGTATGGATGGCTCTGTGGACCAGGGTGAGTATTTTGAAGTGACTCCTGTATTTAATGGGGAGCCAATGAAGGTGCATAAGCAGGTAGGTAATGTGGTCCGATCAGGAGGCATGAGTGAGAATTCGAGTTGTGGTGTTTTGAAGAAGTTGAAGGCACTGCAGTTAATATTGGGGAAGACTGGCAAAAGTAACATTACAATAATCAATCCATGTGATGACCAGAGAAAGGAAAAGTGTAGTCAGAGAGGGGAGGGACAAAAAGGGACAATGGAGCAAATTTGGCGTAATGAATAAAAGGAGCAACAGATAAGGGATGAAAGATGATAATGGAATGAAAGGAAGGAATGCAGTGTAACACTGAGATAACAAAGGGAGGGCATGAGCGGAATGGGTGTATGCAAGAGTATAGGGGCCAGGGAAGGGCAGGGACCAACAAAAGTGAACCGGATTGCTGATGTTTTGGAGGGGTTAAGGTGGAGGTAATTTGAAGACATCCAGGAACTAACGTGAGAGAGGCAGGAATTCAGTGAGGCCAGGTCAGGAGCTTAAAGGCTGGTGTGGTAGAAGAGAATAATATCATCGGCATAGTAAAAGGCTGAGATACTATGCTGCTGAACGAGAAGGGTTAAAGGAGCCAGGAAAACATTGAAAAGAAGGGGAGTTAGGATGGAACCTTGTGGGGAGTGGGAAGAGGAGAGACAGGAGAGGAGCGGGGACCGAAAAGAACAGAAAAGGTCCTGGAGGAGAGAAAGGAATGGAACCAGTGTAAGACTGTTCCATGAACCCCAAAAACGTGAAGGTGAGTGAAAAGAGTAGAGTGATCAACCAAGTCAAAAGCAGAGGATAAATCTAGAGAAACAGCCAGGGAGATATCACTGTGGTCATGGGAGACTTGCAGTTCGTTCAGGAAAAAAAGGATAGTTTCCGTGCTATAGCCAGGTCTAAAACCAGACTGACAGGGGTGAAAGGCATGGGTGGTGTCAAGGTGTGAGGATAGTTGTGCAAAGAGCAGCTTCTCTAAAACCTTGAAAAGAAAGGGGAGATTCAAGACAGGATGCCAATGTGCAGGGATAGAAGGGTCTAACATGGGTTTCTTGAGAATGGGGTGGATTAGGCGTGCTGCCAAGCAGTGGGGAAAGAGCCGGAGAAAAGAGTAATGTTAAACATACTGAGTATGAGCGGAAGGAGGGCCAAAGAGGGTTTGGAGAGCCAAGGGGAAGGGATAGGGTCAGAGGGGTAAGTGATCCTATGCGAGAAAGAGAGGGCTTTGGACAACTTCACAGGTAATATGGGGCAGAATGAAATCCAGGTATGAGATAGGGATGAGCGATACAGTGGGGGAATAAGGAGTGGGTATAGAACAGGAAGCAGTTGGGGAGAGTGGAGGTGGACAGGCAGGGAAGGTGGAACAAAGGGTTTGGATCTTATTCGAGAAAAAGGTAACTAGAAGAGTGGGATCTGAGGAAGAAGAAGGAGTGGCCATGGAAGGGGAGATATGAGGAGCTGAGAGTGAACCGAGGACAGAATATAGTTGATGGGATGAGGAAATCAGGCTAGAGTAGTAGGAGTGCTTTGTGGTGTGAATTAAGGAATGGTACTGGCAATGGCAAAGATGAAAAGAATGTAGGGACTCTGGGGAGGGGCGCTTACGCCAAAGGCGTTCAGCTTGACGGAAGTAGGTGCAATGGAGATGAAGACTGGGGTGGTACCAAGGATGATGAGTAGATGTGCACAGAGGAGGAATTGGGCAGAGAGGGGTCAGCTGGTCTAGTGCAGTGTTCAAGACGATGTTCCAAGTTTTGGCTTGAAGATCTGATGAGAGAGAGGTGAAGTCGGATGGGAAAAGCATGTCAGAGGATGGAAACTGCTGGAGGGTGGCAGACATGATGTGGCATGATAGGCGAAGTGGGCCAGAAGCGGAGAAGAATAAGCACGGGTGGCACAGGTGCTTCTTATCTGTTCTCCTTTCACTGTTTCTTGTACATTATCACCCTGCACTCCTTCGTTCCTCTTCTCTATTTCCTGCCATGCCTGATCCCTCACTCCTCTCTGCCACTTCTCTCAGCTCCTTCCTCCATCCTCCACATTTGCTCTTCCTCCCTCCATCTTGATTTCTCCTTTCTTCGCACTTCTAGTTCCTATTCCCATTTTCCTTTTTCCATTCTCATTCTCCCTTCTCATTCAGCCTGACACTATTGCTCTCCCCTCTCTCTCACACACTCTTCTCACTGCCCTCTCCCATACACACATACTCTTCCCCTTTCTTTCCTCCCCAAATGCGTGCTTTATCCCCTTGTGCTCCAACTCGCACTGACTCACTACTCTTCTTAGAAGTCTGCATACAATAATTCAAAATTTTGCACTTTTTGTGATATTTTTTCTGTTTTGTATTTCAAATAAGTATCAGTCAAAAATAAACATGCAGAATTTTGCATAATTCAGACCTTTTGACACAGAAGTTTGAACTTTGCAGGATTCCAGAAGGAGTAACTCATTCTCTGTCTCCTCTTACCTTCCCCCCCCCCCCACCTCCCACCTCCCACCTCCCACACACATACACAACACTATCTTGCACTCCTCTCTCTGTGCCCATCCTGTCACTGGCTGTTGATTAGTTATTCTGCTGACCTGGGCCAATCAGAGGCAGGCAGTGCAGAATTAGCAGCTGCAGCCAGAATATAACGTCTTCTGGATTCCTATTTTTTCACTGTCCTAATGTCTGCCCTCTTTTCAGCATACATTGTCAGTGTTGCATGTTACAACTCCTTCTGCCAGTCTGTATTTTAGGAAGGCTTGGCCTCCCCAAGCCTCTTATGTCAAATACCTATGAATGATATACAGCTTGGCCTTCTGCCTGAAGGCACACTAAAAGAAAAATATCTGTATTAGATCTAAGATGGATGCAGTGCAGGTGATGCACCTAAGGTATGAGATCCAGGAGGCACCAATGTGCCTTCAGAGGACAAGGTGCTGAAGCTCCTATGTGGCCACTGGAATATGGCACACCAGAAAAGGGCCAAGGCTGGCTGGCTGTGTTGAAGGAGGTCTTTCCCCACAGCTAGTCCCCCTCCTTCCTGTGATTGGCCCCAACCCTTACACTGACTGAGCTGCCTCTTGACCAGATGATGGATGAATATGTGTGTGTTGACCAGAATGAAATGTAGTAAAGAATGGAAGAGGAGACCAAGGTGCTTGTGTCAGGGGAAAAGATCTGCAGCATAAATCCCATACAATAAGTACCATTATTATATAAACCACAACTGTAGTGTTGTGTGGTTATATAACCAATGGGTTAAAAAACATAGGCTTCAGATTGGAGCAATCCCTGAGTGACTGGCTGCTTGAAAATATATAAAGTGGCAGCAATGAGGTTTGCCTGTGCGAATGTGCTGTGAATGAATGTGTGCTTGGGACAAAACAGGGGACAATTGTAGGTGGGAAGATAGCCTGAGGTCTCCTTTGGTGTATTTTGGGATCGGGGCTGCAGAGCACCTCTTGGATTTAGAGGGCCAAGCTCCACCTTGACTATGCCCCTATTTCCACCCTAACTCTGCCTCCTAGTCCCCACAGCCTTCCTCTCCTGTTTTGCCCATGGAGATCCAATTTCCTACAGGCAGAAGAGAAGGGAATGGCTGCGATCGTGGTGGACTCCTGTCTGCCCATGGAAGATCATATCCCCGTGGGGAGGACCCCGTGGGGAGGAGGGGAAGGCCGCCATGCTCATGGCAAAGACTCTTTCTATCTGCCTGTGGGGATCTCTCGAGGGCAGATAGAAGGAATCTTTACCACGACTGCAGCAGCCTTCCACTCTGCCCGCGAGAATCCAATCTCCCTTCTCTTCTGCCGGTGGGAGATTGGATCTCCATGGGCAGAACAGGAGAGGAAGGCCGTAGGAGGCAGACAGACGGAGTCTGCAATGATTGTGGCTGCTCTCTACGGGAAAAATTTTGATGGGGCCAGGGTCCATGTTGTGGTCCAACCCATTCCGATGCCCCTGTTTTGGGAAAGTGCTTGGAATCAGATGAGTGGAATGTTGGTTTTAACCTAGGTTTCAGAGGGGCAGGTTACCACTGTTGCAAAATTCCACTGAAGAGTGCTAATAAGGAAAGTGTCCATTGTCATGTGACTGTGGTGCTCCAATCATAATTGGTTTATCTGGGCTTTCAGCTGAGTTCCAGAAATTTCAGTTGAAAACCAAAAGTCAGTTGAGGGTTGGATTTGAAGTAAAGCAGAGGCTAATGTAATTGTATTGCCTCTGTGGTGGGGTAAAACTGTAAAGTTTCCAAAGTTAAGTTGAAAGTGATACAAACTACCAGTCAGAGGGTTTAAAGAAAAAATATTGTCTGAGGTTTTGAGTCTGAATGGATGTTTAGTATGAGCGAGAAAGAAAGGTAAGCATGTGATAGAGTTTTAGGGGCATGTTTTGTAAAGCTTAATGTTCTTAATGTGCATTAATGAAACTTAAAGTGCATTAAATGCTGTCATGGCCTGTAGAAATGAATGGGCCACGGTAGCATTTAACATATGTTAACTTTCAGTAATACATGTTTATTTATTTATTTATTTAACATATACCGCCTTTCATGATATCAAGGCGGTTTAACATAAGAAATGCCATACTGGGTCAGTCTAAGGTCCATCAAACCCAGTATCTTGTTTCCAACAGTGGCCATTCCAGGTCTCAAGTACCTGCTAGGTTTCCAAAGGTATAGAGAGTCTATGCTGCTTGTCCCATGGGTAAACAGTAGATTTCCCCAGTCCTCTTTAATGGTTTATGGACTTTTTTGAACCCACATACACTAACAGCTTTTACTACATCCTCTCTTACCAACAAAATCCATATTTATTAAAGTTTTTTGAAAACCTTAAAAGGTTTAAAAGTATTTGTGATTAAAATATCGTCATTTCTTACAAATAATTTTTTTTTCTGTGGGGTGCTGGGGACTCTTACCAACCAAACTGTCCAATATTTTTCCTGCTGAATGCGTATTACACTGCTTAAGAAACATCTGGTGAGCTGAGAGGCTAAATGCATAACTTAGAAAAAGGATGAATGAGTTAGAAGACCAGGTCTACAAGGTCTACAACTATAGTTTAGTTTACATTGAACAAACTGAAATTACATTGAACAGGGCATTAGAACTTGGAGATAACTATTTTTTTTTACAGGGAACATGTTAATCTTTAGTAAACATGCCCCTTAAAGTTAAATTGGTAGCATTCAGCCTGACTCCATCCGGAACATGCAGGCCCTCTATGCGTCCGGTCGGAACCAGACGCATAGAAGGCATAGTGATTCTGATCCCGCAGGGCATGTCTAGCCCCGCTGGATCAGAATCGTGAACAGGCCTGTACATGCAGGCTGGGTCCGCGATTCCACCTGGCCAGCATGTATAGGCCTTGCCCGACTAACTCAGTCAGAGCTTTTAAATGGAGCCACAGTGCCATGGCATCCAGTTACCATGGCACCACGGCTCCATTTAAAAGCCACTATCCCCAGTCACCGGCCAACAAATTGCTTTCCCCACAGCCCGACACTCGATCTGGCCTCCCAGGGCCAGGGTCGAGCTGCGGGGAATGCCCTCTGCTGCCTCTTCCCAGGCCCGAGCCCGCCGATCCAGCCAAATCGGAGAAGTTATTCCATCTCAGAGGTGGAATAACTTCCCCGTTCAATTTGCCAGCCCCAGATGTACAGAGTCGACATTAGAATCGGCCCTATATGTCCATGCCGGCAACTGCCCACTGCCAGCCCTAACACCAGCCCCAATCCTCCCCTTTCCCAACCTTTCTAACTTCAACGTACAACCAGCGGGGAAGTTAGACGCCGGCAGGAAGGGGCACAAATAGCGGGGATGGATATCCCTTTCGCAGCTCAGAATTAGCCTGATTGTGTACTAGAACTGCCATAGGTATGTAAGGAAGTGCGAGAAATAAAAATTCAGAACTGACTTTAGTAACTGTAGAGAAAAAAAGTACTGCCTTTATCAGTTCAAACCTTGCTCAGAGTCAGAGACTCACATTTAATGGTGCTTAAGAAGAAAAGTGAAGAACTATTTTAAAAAACAGAAGCAACATAAATTTGGCTACAGAGAATTTGGCCAGTTTACCAGTCTGTTCTCAAGTCGATTTAAAAATAAATCTAAATTTAATTGGGTGACTAAGGGGTATGTTTACTAAACAGCGGTAGCAGCTTTTGTGCGATATCAGAGCCACGGCCCCACAGGCTACCGCTGTTTAGTAAACATACCCCTAAATGAAAGTTCACACAGAATTTGGAACCAGGAAAAAAAAAGAATTTCAAGAGGTTCGCTGCTATGTGTGCGATGAGTTCTTAAATAAATGAGAGAATGATAGTAGGACTGCTTAAATAAAGATTTGGTTAAAAATTGTTATAGATTAAAAAAAAAGAACTTTAGATAGGAAGGAATAATAATTATATTTCATTTTGAAATTAATTCAGCATACAGTAATCACTAAAGAAAACAGCTTACATGTAGGGGAAATGCTACCTAGTGCAAGCAGAAGACTTATAAGGTAATGCAGGTAAGGTTTTTTTGTTGTTGTTGTTGTTGTTAGGTCCCGTCAAGTCGGAGTCAACTCATGGTGACCCTCTGGATAGTTATCCTAAAATGGGTTCAGTCTTCAGTTAAGCAGCTCATAGTTGATAGAGTGGCATCCATAGCTGCTATTATTTTATCAATCTATCTCGTTGTTGGCCTTCCTCCTTTATTATGACTTTCAATCTTGACAAGCATGATGTCTTTCTCTAATGATCTCTCTCTTCACATGATGTGTCCAAAGTATGAAAGTCAAAGTTTTTTCATCAGAGCTTCTAAAGAAAGCATAGGTTTGATCTCCTCTAGTACTGAGTGGTTAGAACACTGGCTTGGTAACCAAGCAACCAGGGTTCGATTCCCACTAGCACTCCTTGTGGCCTTGGGCAAGTCACTTAACCCTCCACTGCCTCGGAAGAAAGGCCTGGCAATCTACTTCTGGTGACACTGCCAAGAAAACCCAGGAGCTTCTGGGTCGCCAGGAGTCAGGACTGACTCGAAGGCACACATTGCATTGCAGTACTGACTAGTTTGTTCTTTGGGCAGTCCAGCATTCTTCACCAGCACAATAATTCAAAGATATCAAATTTCTTCCTGTCTATCTTTTTCACGGTCCAACTTTTGCATCCATATGACGCCACTGAAAATACCATGGCTTGGACAAGTTGAATCTTCATATGGAGAGAGGCATGTCTGCTCTTGATAATCTTGTCTAAGTCCTTTATAACCATTCTGCCAAGAGCAATGCGTCATCGGATTTCTTGACTGCTTGTCATTTCTTTATTGATTATAGATCCAAGCAGGTTAAAGTTGTCCATTTTTTCAATTCTTCTCCATCACTGATGAACTTGACATATTCATAAATGACCTGGAAAGTGGAATAACGAGTGAGGTTATCAAATTTGCAGATGACACAAAACTATTTAAAGTTGTTAAAACCCAAGAGGATTGTGGAAAATTGCAAGAGGATCTTGATAAATTGGAAGACTGGGCATCAAAATGGCAGATGAAATTTAATGTGGACAACTGCAAAGTTATGCACTTAGGGAAGAACAACCCAAACTATGGTTACACGATGCAAGGTTCCACATTAGGAAAAACCACCCAGGAAAAAGATTTAGGCGTCATTGTGGATACCATGTTAAAACCCTCGGCCCAGTGTGCAGCGGCGGCCAAGAGAGCAAATAGAATGCTAAGTATCATAAGGAAAGGAATGGAAAATAAAACAACAGATATTATAATGCCTCTATATCGTTCCATGGTGAGACCGCACCTTGAATATTGTGTGCAATTCTGGTCGCCGTATCTTAAAAAGGATATAGCGATTTTAGAAAAGGTTCAGAGAAGAGCCACCAAAATGGTAAAGGGGATGGAAGGATACTCCTATGAAGAAAGGCTAAAAAGGTTAGGGCTCTTTAACCTGGAAAAGAGACGGCTGAGGGGAGATATGATAGAAACATAGAAACATAGAAACATGATGACAGAAAAAGACCACAAGGCCCATCTAGTCTGTCCTTCCATAACAACAACTACAACAGTCCACTTTTTACCTTTAGAGATCCTCTGTGTTGGTCCCATGCTTTTTTGAACTCAGTCACTGTCCTCATCTCCACCACCTCCACTGGGAGACTATTCCACGGATCCACTACTCTTTCCGTAAAGAAATATTTCCGCATATCACTCCTGAATCTATCTCCCTTCACCCTCATCCCATGTCCCCTCATAGCAGAACTTGCTTTCAATTGAAAGAGGCTCTCTCCCTGAACATTTATGCCACAGGGAAGTCTATAAATTAATGAACGGAGTGGAATGGGTAAACGTAGATCGATTGTTTACATTATCAGAATATAGAAAGACTAGGGGACATGGAATGAAGCTACAGGGTAAACTATTTAAGACTAATAAAAGAAAATATTTTTTCACTCAATGTGTAATCAAACTCTGGAATTTGTTACCGGAGGATGTAGTAAAGGATGTTAGTGTAGCTGGGTTTAAAAAAGGTTTGGACAAGTTCCTGGAGGAAAGGTCCATAATGCATTAAGAGGGGACCCAGGATATCAATGTTTAAAGCATTGTGGAACCTGTGTCTTTTGGGGAAACTGCTAGGTATGTATGACCTAGATTGGCCACTGTTGGAAACAGGATACTGGGCTTGATGGACCTTGTTCTGACCCAGTATGGCATATCTTATGTTCTTATGTTCTTAACTTCAATAAATCCATTTTAAGATTATGTTCCTTGATCTTGAGAAGCAAATGTTTCAGATTGCTTTCACTTTCAGCCAGTATTCTGGTGTCATCATTATAGCGAAGGTTGTTGATGAGTCTTCCATCAATCTTCACACCTCGGTTGTCTTCAAAAAATCTTGCTTCTCTGATGATTTGTTCTACATATAAATTAAACAGGTAGAGAGAAAGTATGCAGCCTTGTCGTACATCTTTGCTGATTTTAAACCATTCTATTTCGCCTTGTTCTATCTGAACCATTGCTTCTTGATCAGTGTAAAGGTTGTGCAAGAGAACTATCAGATGTGCTGGTGGTATACCCACGCTTCTTAATGTGGCCTAGAGTATCTCATGGTATATACAGTCAAAAGCCTTGCTATAGTTAATAAAACACATATAGATATCCTTTTGTTATTCTTTTGTCTTTTCAAGGATCCTTCTCACATCTGCGATGATGTTCCTCACCCTCCCTGAATCCCACTTACACTTCAGGCAGTTCTCATTCCAGGCATGGCCGTAGTCTCTGCTGAATGATCTTGAGTAGAATCTTGCTGGCATGTAGGATCAGAGTGATTGTGCAACAGTCAGTCGAATCACCTTTCTTCACTATTGGTTTCCAATCACTATTGGTTTCCAGTCCTTTTCAGTCAGTTGGCCATGATGTTGTCTTCCAAATTTCCTGACAAAGCCTTGTAAGTATGGTAACAGCTGCATCCAATTGTTATAATACTTTAATGCTTTGTTCTTTGATAATGCTTTTAATGCTGTTTCGACTTCTTCTTTCATCACCAACAGTTCCTGATCATAAGATACAGATTTACTCATTTTGCCAGTTAGTCAGTTTCTCTCGCCCACTAAGTGTCCATCAACAGCACTACTCTTCCATAAAGACGTTTCCCTCCCTCTACCACAATGCCTGAACTAATCCCTATATAGTTTTTCTGTATTGCCTGGCCTTATCCATAATTCCTGCTGGATCCTTTTCTCACCAACAAAGCTTTATATCCAGAATCCATGGCTATGGCCGTAACAGAAAAGATGATATTTTCAACTCAATGAGACTGCCATGGCTATCAAGGCACCAACATCTCATTAATATCATATGCCAGCCCTCTGCAAGATCTAATACTCAGAAACCCTCAGCAGATAAAGCACTGAAATGCATGCTCATGAAGGCAAGATTTATCTGGAATAAATTACCAATTATTGGTGACTATGTCGATAATCTTAAACTAGATCTGATCCTCATCACAGAATCATGGCTCTCTGATTCCGATGCAGTTCTTACCAATCAACTTAAGATCCCCAACTATGATTTGTACAGCTGTCCAAGAACTAACAGAAGACAAGAACAGAAGAGGAGGTGGCACACTGATTCTGGCTAGATATGACCTACAATTTCAATTCCTTAACTCTCATAACTCTTCCAGTCTTGACTCCATCAGTATTGCAAACAAGCAATTAGCAATAGCGCTTATCTATCAGGCTCCATCCAATAGTGCAGATGACCTCTCCATGCCCATGGTTGTAGTTTGTAATCATTCACCGAAGTCAATACCTCTCTGGATCATGGGAGACTTCAATCTCCCAGCTTTATCAGGGAAGAAATCTGCAGCTTTTCTGGAGGCAATGTCTACTCTTAATTATACTCAACTAATACATGCCCCTACTCATGCTAGAAGAAATACTTTGGACCTTATCTTTGATCCCTCACACATATATGGCTCTGATTTCTCCCTCCAGCCTCAAATTCTACCAGTCCCTTGGTCAGATCACAAGACCATTTATATTTCATATTCCAGTCACTACCTGATTCACCAATCTATTCTACATTACCACCAGCTCATCACTTTAAACCTTTCATCAAAGATGCATTCCTTGATGAAACTCTGCCTAAACTCAAATCCTGCTCTTCAGATTTAGATGATATTATACAATCTTGGAACATGACCCTAAGCCAAGCAGCTCTTTTACCCCTACACAGGCATCCTTTGAAGAGACCACATTCAGCTATATGGTATACAGCTGACTTATGCAATTCCCTACTCTGTCTCAGGAAACCAGAGTGATAATGGCACAAGTCCAGACTTCCTCACAACAGAGATATACATATGAAGGCCCTACAGGACCATCGCACTGCTATTATGGCAAGTAGGAAGGAATACCACACCAAAATCTTAATGCGCTCCCTCAACAGGCCCCGTCAGCTCTTTTGTCTAATCCAGTCTCCCATTAAAGAATCACCAATCTATGAAACTGAAAACTTGCTTCACCCACAAGACCTTGCCATACATTTCAACAATAAAACCAAAGTGACCATCAATCATACTGGAGTTCCTTGCACAGACAGCTCTTCTTCAGAAAACATCAATTTCCCTGAATTGACCACTTTCTACCCTTACTCCACTGAACAAATTGAAAGTATAATAAAAGATCTTAATTCCACCACCTCACCTATGGACCCATGCCCATCCCACTGGATCAAGTCTGCTTGGGTTAAATTAAGTCTTCACATCTGCAAAATCATTCATTCTTCCTTCAGCAAGGGTATTGTGCTAACAGCCCTGAAAACTGCCACCATCAAACTACTTCTAAAAAATCCCAGGTTAGATCCTAGTGACTTGAATTCCTACCGGCCCATATCCAGTCTTCCCTTCCTGACCAAAATAATCGAGAAAATAGCATAATAACAAATCCAAGACCACATTGATGCTTATGCTCCTCTGGATCCCCAACAGCATGGCTTCTGTCAGCACCATGGTGTTGAGACCTTGCTCACATCCCTATTTGATATCCTGATTAAAGGCATGAATAAACCAAGATAAGGCTTCATCTTTATTTTCTTAGACATTGCTTCGACTTTCAATACAGTCTCTCACAGCCTCTTGCTCATCCAACTTCAACTTAAAGGCATTCAGAGCTCAGCACTAGATTGGTGTCGCTCTTATCTATCTGATCACCAACAATAGGTTCACATTGGTCCACAAACTTCAACTATGTTACAACAAACCCAAGGATTACCACAGGGCTCTTCCCTTTCAGCCCTTCTATTCAATATATCATTCAATCCTTTGGTGTTCAATACCATATCTACACAGATGATGTACTACTTTATGCCCCTTTCTCTTTGGATAACCCAAACACCACTAGAATCACTGACTGCTTTAATGCAGTATCTGACTGGTTAGAAACACACAACCTGACAGTAAACTATAAGAAAACGGACATTTTGTACATCACGAAGGACCCAACATTCATACCTCCATCTAATCTACATGTTAAGAATGCTGAACTGAAGACTAATCATGAGGTTAGATATCTAGGTGTCACTCTGGACCAACACCTAAATATGGAATCCCATATAAGCAATATCACAAAGACTGTCTATTTCAAAATACGCTCCCTCCACCAGCTAAGACCCTTATTGGATCCTTCAGACTTCTGCACTGTCTTCCAGACCCTTGTCACTCCCCTATGCTAACATCATTCTACACGGCTTACCTGCATATGCTATCCATCCTATACAAATGACTTTAAATACTGCTGCCCGAACTATTTATGGTACCACCAGATATGATCATGTATCTACTCTCCTGGAACAGCTACATTGGCTACCAATAAACAATCAACTCAAATATAAAGCCCTGCTATTGTCATTCAAAATCCTTCACCATCTCTCCGCATCCACCCTGGAAAACCTCTTGCAATGGATGCCCAACAACAGGAACAGGAGATCAATTATGGCAAACACTCTTACCATCCCAGCTATAGCTATAGCTAGTAAAAGCTCCCAATCTACCAGACATAGAGCCTTCTCCATTTTTGCCCCTCTGCTCTGGAACTCTCTCCTTACTCATATCCACCTCATCACTGACCTGTCAGCTTTCTGTAAGGCTATTAAGACACACCTGTTTCAGCGTTCATTCAACTATGTACCATAGCTTATTTTGATCTTCCCTCAATGTAAAGCGACCTTCAGTTTGAATATAGTTTACTTTCCAACTTGTTTATAGTCCATTAACCTGTTTTCTTTTATTGGAATCCTCTATAGCGCTAACCCCTGTTACTTGTTATTTATAACTGTTCAATGTATTTAACTTGTACTGTTCATTGTAAAGAGTTGTTCTAATGTAAACCGTGTTGATTACAAAAGCACGGTATGTAAAACCAAATAAATGAATAAATAAAATTGCAATGGCTGTTGGTCCACTTGATCCTTACGCTATAATGACTCTGTATATTCTTCTCACCTTTTCTTGGTCTTCTCAGCATCATTCAACATGGATCCTTGAGCAACTTGTAGCATTCCAATTCAAAGCTGTAATTTTCTCTTTAACTCTTGTAGCTTTAGGAAGGTTGATCTTGTTCTTCATCTACTAGTTTCTGATTCTATTTTCTTGCATCTGTCATTGTAGTACTTCTCTTTGTCTTGTCTTGTTGCACATATGAAATCTAGATAAGGTCTTAGATAGTGCTGGGGAGGAGTCTGCTGTCTTTGTACATGTCGGTACATGTTGGTACCAATGACATAGGAAAATGTGGTAGGGAGGTACTGGAGGCTAAATTTAGGCTTTTAGGTAGGAAGTTGAAATCCAGAACTTCCAAGGTAGCGTTCTCCAAAATGCTTCCCGTTACACACGCAGGACCCCAAAGGCAGGCAGAGCTCCGGAGTCTCAATGCGTGGATGAGACGATAGTGCAAGGATGAGGGTTTTGGATTTGTTAGGAACTGGGGAACATTCTGTGGAAAGGAGGGGCTCTTCTGAAGGGATGGGCTTCACCTTAATTGGGATGGAACCAGGCTGCTGGCATTAATCTATAAAAAGGAGATAGAGCAGCTTTTAAACTAGATAATAGGGGAAAGCCGACAGTCGCCCAAGAGCGCATGGTTGAGAAGAATGTATCCTTGAAGGATACTACCAAAAGAAGAGAGCAGCCAAAAAAGAGTAAAGTAGCCCAAATGCCCTTGAGTATGGAGCAGACAGAGCTTAAAGATTCTAAATTGTCCATGCCTAACAACAGCCAGATTAATATTAATAAAATACAGTCTCTAAAATGCTTCTATGCAAATGCTAGATGTCTAAAAAATAAGATAGGAGAGTTGGAATATATAGCACTAAATGAGAGGTTAGATATGATTGGAATCTCAGAGACATGGTGGAAGGAGGACAACCAGTGGGACACTGTGATACCTGGGTACAAACTATATCGTACTGACAGAGCAGATCAAATTGGTGGAGGGGTTGCGCTCTATGTTAGAGAGGGCATTGAGTCAGAAAGGATTAAAGTTTTGCAGGAAACAAAATTTGTTGTAGAATCTCTATGGATTGAAATTCAATGTAAAAAGGGGAATGCGATGGCAGTGGGGGTGTACTATCGACCGCCTGGCCAGAATGAACAAATGGATGATGAAATGCTCAAAGAAATCAAGGAAGCTAACAAAAGTTACAGCACAGTAATAATAATGGGTGATTTCAATTACCCCGGTACCGACTGGGTCAGTGTCACGGCAGGACATGCTAGGGAGACAAAGTTCCTAGATGAAATAAATGACTGCTTCTTGGAGCAGCTGGTTCATGAATCGACCAGAGGGGAAGCCATATTGAACCTAGTCCTTAGTGGAACACCAGATCTGGTGCAAAAGATAAGGGTGTTGAGGCCAGTTGGCAATAGTGATCATAGCATGATTGCGTTTGATTTAATTAGTGGAGGTCTTGAAAGGGAGACTATGATAAATGAGGAAAATAGTTAATAAAAAACTAAAAGGAGCAGTTGTAAAGGTTAAAGACTTACATCAAGCTTAGGTGTTGTTGAAAAATACTATATTGGAAGCCCAGAACAGCTGTATTCCACACTTTAAGAAACATGGAAGGAAGTCCAAAAAACTGCCAGCATGGTTTAAAGGTGAGTTCAGAGAGGCTGTTGTTGCCAAAAAAGCATCTTTCAGAAAATGGAAAAAAAAGCCAAATGACGAAAACTGGAAACAGCACAAGCAATGGCAAGTTAAATGCAAGACATTGATAAGGTAGGCAAAGGGAGAATTTGAGAAGCTTGCTGTGGAAGCAAAAACACGTAATGAAGACTTTTTCAAGTACAATCGTTGCAAAAAATCTGTAAGAGAGTCAGTTGGTCCATTAGATGATAGAGGGGTTAAAGGGGCACTAAGAGGTGACAAGGCGATAGCGGAGAGACTGAATTAATTCTTTGCTTCGGTCTTTACTGAGGAAGATGTAGGGATGTTACCCATGACTGAAGTGGTATTTTAAGGTGCGGAAGAATTGAAGGAAATATCGATACATCGGGAAGATGTATTACAACTATTTGATAAACTGAAGAGTAGCAAATCACCTGAACCAGATGATATACATCCAAGGGTGTTGAAAGAACTGAAATATGAGATTGCAGACCTGCTATTACTAATCTGTGAACTATCATTAAAATCATCTGTAATACCTGAAGATTGGAGGATGGCCAATGTAACGCCAATTTTTAAAAAGGGTTCCAGGGGTGATCCGGGAAACTACAGACCTGTGAGCCTGACGTCAGTACCAGGAAAAATGGTAGAAACCATCATAAAGAACAAAATTGCTGAACATGTAGATAGTCATAGCTTAATGGGAAACAGTCAACATGGCTTTAGACAAGGAAGATCTTGTCTTACTAATCTGTTATGTTTTTTTGAAGGTGTGAATAAACAAGTAGACAAAGGTGAGTCGGTTGATATAATGTATATGGACTTTCAGAAAGCCTTTGACAAGGTCCCTCATCAGAGACTTTTGGGAAAACTAAAGAGTCATGGGATAGGAGGCAGTGTACTATTGTGGATGAGGAGCTGATTAAAAGATAGAAAGCAGAGGGTAGGGCTAAATGGCCAATTTTCCCAATGGAGAAAGGTGAATCATGGTGTACCCCAGGGATCTGTGCTGGGTCCACTGCTTTTTTTTTTTTTTTTTTTTAGTTTCAATGTTTTTATTCACTTTGCTGCTAGGATTACAATCTCAGTCAAACTTTTTTTTTTTAACATTTAAGTACACTTTTCCAGAGTCAGGGCTCCATACCATTTTCAAACAAACCAGGGAGCAAAAATCAAACTGGAATAAACATTTTGCTACAACACTACTAGTTACAAGCTCCCATTAACTAGAAACATAGTAATAAGTGCAGTTAATAACTCTAATTCCCCCTCTCCTCCCACCACTTACCAATTATTTTAAGGAGCCCCCCCCCCAACCAAACAGATGGCAGGGTGTGCTAACCCCCTTGCCCCTCTCCACTCTACATCTACCCCTCCCAGGACATGTGTGAGTCCTACCTCTGAGCTTAAAATAGCTGGTGTCTAACCCCAACCCGTCTATCCCAGGTCTTCCATATCCTCGAAGTCCAACCCCACCCCCCCAAAACCCCGCCCACCATCCTCCCCTCCCCTGCCCCTCCCCCCCCACCCACACCCCCCCTTATATGAAAAGCTATCAAACCCTCAAATAATCTAGAGTAGGGAGCCACCTTTCCTTAAATTTCTCCTCCCTCAGGCGTCGCATTGCTGTCAAATGCTCCATCAGAGTTATCCGTCGGAGTCTGCTCTTCCAGCTCTCTAGACCCGGAAGCTGAGTCTGCTTCCATGCCCTTGCAATTTTTCTCCGTGCCGCTTGGATACATGCCCTTATAGGACGTTCAAACTTCCTACCAACATTGTCTGGCCAGATCCCAAAGAGTCCCAACCCCATGTCCACTTCTATCCGCTCTCCCATATGGGCTTGTATTTGCCCCCCCCCCCCACCATGTCCCAATATATCCTCACTTTTGGGCACTCCCACCACACGCGCAGGAAGGTCCCCACCCCCCACACTCCCTCCAGAACCGATCCGATGATGCCGGAAACATCTTATGCAACCTTTCCGGGGTATAATACCATCTATACAGCAACTTGTAAGAGGTCTCCCTGATTGCCACCGATAGAGCCTGTTGTACAATATTCACATGCACCTGCTTCCAACCTTACTCCCCTAGCACCCTACCTAGATCCCTCTCCCACGCTATCTGATGGGGAAACTTCCTCTCAGCCCCCCCTCCTAGACCCCGATACAGTTGGGTGATCAAACCTCTAGACCCGTCCCAGCTCCGCCAAAGAGATTCCCTATCATCCTGAGCCCCCTCCCAGGCCTCACGGACCGGACGTTGGGTCAGAAAATGCTTAACCTGTAGATATGGGAAGAAGTCCCCCCCCCCCCCACACACACACACACACAATTGGTACTGCACTCTGAGGTCCGGAAAAGGAATCAAGTCTCCATTTCTTATAAATTTTTCAAAAGTGTCTAGGCCTCCTCTCTCCCATCTGCAAAAAAACCCCTCCCTTCCCAGTTCGAACTCCCTAGTCCCCCTTACAGGTGCCAACAGCGAAAAAGCCACCCCCGGAGCAAAGCGCTTCCGTGCCTTACGCCACTGCATACTTAAATGCCAAAGGAACAGATTATCCCTCCATCTCCCCCCGGGAGTTTGCCAAATAGCCAGGGCAAATGCTTCAACTGGATCCCCTCTACCCAATACTGCTCAATTTCCCGGAATCTCTTTTCAATCCCCCCAGGGTCTCTCCACTCAAACACCTGCCGCAATTGTGCGGCCGCATAGTATCTCGCTACGTCTGGAACCCCTAATCCTCCGGCTTCCCTATTCGCATACATTACTCGTCTACTCACCCTTGGCCGACTCCCACCCCACACAAAGGCAAAGATCTGGTTTTGTAGTGAACGCAACTCCCTACTGGGAATCCCAACCGGTAGAGTCTGGAACAGGTAAAGCAACCGCGGCAGAAGGTTCATCTTCAAGACTGCCACCCTCCCCATCCAAGAAAGCTCCACCTCTCTCCATCTAGACATATCTTTCCTCAACTGCTCCCACAGCGGGGGGTAGTTTGCTCGATATAGGCCCAAGGGATGAGCCGTAACCTGCACTCCCAGGTATTTTAAAGACCTACTCGCCCATTTAAACAGGAAGGAGCTCTTCAAGCTTTCAATAACTTGTGGTTTCAGCGAGACAGACATGGCTTCAGTCTTGTCCCAGTTAACCTTGAATCCCGAGAGATCCCCATAATCTCGGAGCTCCTTCATCAACAGTGGAAGAGAGACAGTGGGCTGGGTCAAGGCGAAAAGCACATCATCAGCAAATAATGCCATCTTGTGATGTTCCTGGCCCACCACAATACCCCGTATATCCTGCACCGACCGTATTCTTGCCACAAGTGGTTCCATGACCAGCGCAAAGAGCAATGGGGAGAGCGGGCACCCCTGACGGGTCCCTCTTCCCAACGGAAAGAAGTCAGAATACCCGCCGTTAACATTCACCGCTGTCATTGGGGTAGCATAGAGCGCTTTTATCCATGCTCAGAACCTAGGGCCCAGACCTGTATACATCAGCACCTCATGGAGGAAGTCAAAGTTAACCCTATCAAAGGCCTTTTCTGCGTCTATAGATAAGAACATAGCTTGCTGTTCTTCCTGCCGTGCTAGCCACCCCAGTTGGATCACCCTCTGAATCCCGTCCGCCGGTTGCCTACCCATTATGAAGCCAGACTGATCTGAATGCACCAACCCCGGAATAAGTGGGCCCAGTCTCAACGCCAATACCTTCACCAAAATCTTGACATCTATGTTCAGCAAAGATATTGGTTGATAAGACCCACAGACCGCTGGATCCCTCCCTGGCTTGGGGATCACCACTATAGTGGCCTGGCTCATAGAAAGTGGCAGTGACTCTCCTCTCAACACAGCATTGAACACCCTCATCAAAATTGGGGCCAGCGTTTCGGACATTTTCTGGTAGAACAAACCCGAGAACCCATCAAGTCCCGGCGCCTTGCCGGGGATCAGGGACCTAATAGCACTGAGCACCTCCTCTAAGGAAATATCCGCCTCCAACCCCTCCCCCTCTAAGTCCCCCAGCTGCACACTTCCTCTCCCCTCGTTATGTAGGTACTGTTTAATGGCCTCCACATCGCTCCGTACACCCGCTGTATATAGGTGTTTATAATAATCTCTGAACCGTTCCCGAATATCCCCAGCCTTATACAGCAATTCGTCCTGGGGCCCTTTGATTTTAACAACCGTGCGCCGCTGCCGTTGGGTCCTTATTTTATTACTCAACAGCCGGCCTGACTTGTTATCAAACTCATAATATCGCTGACCCACCCTGTCCAATTGCCTAGAAATCCGCTCTAGTTGGAGGGCCTGAAGCTGCTTGCGTAACTCCTCCACCCTACCCCTCAATCGAGTCCCCCCCTGGGCCTTGTGGGCCCTCTCCATCTCCTCCAATTGCCTAAGAAGGAGGCGCTCCTCCTCCTCCCTCATCCTCTTCCTCTGGGCTCCCAACTGTATCAGGTGACCTCTTACAACAGCTTTCAACCCATCCCAGAGTCCACCCATCGTTACTTCCCCCATATCATTCAATTCCATATAGTCCGAGATCACCTGTTTTAGCTTTTGCTCCACTCCCCCTCCCTGTAGGATAAAGTCATTCAATCTCCAAAAGGATCTCCTCCCCACTTCCCCTGGCGATCCAAAGCACACCCCCACCGGCGCGTGATCAGACCAGGTCACCGGTCCTATAGTGGCCTTCTCCAAGGCCTCCATCCAATATCCGTCTCCCAACAGATAATCAATTCGACTATAAGAGCCATGGACTGCCGAAAAAAACATAAAGTCCTTGACCCGGGGATTTGCCAGCTTCCATAGGTCCTCCACCCCCAGCTCCTTCATCCATTTCCGAAATTCCCTACGACCTCCCTCATCCCTCCCCCGCCGCCCTTGCTTATCCTCCAACTCTACATTACAGTCTCCTCCCACCAGGACCCTCCCCTGTGTTTTCCCCGCCAACCATAAGCCCATTTCCACCCAAAATCCTCTCTGCCCTATGTTGGGGCCGTACACAGAAATCAAGGTTACCTGTTCACCCCCTAATTCCCCCACCACCACCACCGCTCTCCCATCCGGTTTCCTATGGACTTGACCCATCTCAAGGGGAACTCCTTGCCCAACCAGGATAGCTACTCCCGCTTTCCTCTTCCCACCCTCCTCGCTGCAAAAAAACCCTGATATTTACCTGATCTCATCAGGTGCTCATCCTCCCTATGGATATGGGTCTCCTGCAAAAAGGCCACATGCCACTTCTGACTCTGAAGGTCACTCCAAAGCATCTTTCTCTTTTGTGGCGAGTTCAGAGCCCGCACATTCAGACTCCCTGCTATCAAACCTGACGCCATAGCAAATATTCACCCCCCCTCCAAATCTCAAATTTCCCCATCCCCTACTTTCCCACTCCCTCTCCCCCCCTCCCCCCCATTACCCCCCCCCCCCAATCTACGGACTCCCCCTCCGACCTCCATCAAGGAAGTGACTCCCCCTTGGACTCTACCCCACCCCTTAAGTCTACAACCTCCCCCTCCCCTCAATCCCCAGCCACAGACAACAAAAAAAAAACACATCCCCCATATGTTATATTAACTGTAATTATTTACATAAAGAGGATCCCCCTCCCCTTCCATTCATCCCCCACCCCTCACTACCCCCTAGCCTTGGTAATCCTCCTTCTATACCTCCTCATGCCCCCCCAGGGAACACAGAACAAAGAAGAGAAGACCTCACAATCTCCAACAATAATCACACAGTCCCACTGGTCAGTCCACTAGTTGTTGCAGCTGCCAGCTCTACCTGCTCTGCCGCTCCCGTCTTCCTCCGCAGTCTCTGGCCCCGCACCGATACTCTCTCCCAGCCAGATCGCCTCTCGGTGTTTGCCTTCTGCTCCGGCAACCAAAGAGCTCCCTCCTTCCTCAAAATATTCCACGCCTCGGCTTCAGTTCTCACTTTAAAGCCCCTACCATTGATGTCCATTAACAGAGCAAAGGGGAACAGCCATCGGTACCTCATTTTCTCAGTCTGAAGATAGCTGGCGACCGGTTTCATCTCCCTTCGCCTCTGCAGCTTGGCTGCCGAAAAGTCGTGGTACACCTCCACCTTTTGGCCCTCCCATAAAAAACTCCTCCGAGATGCCGCAACTCTCATCACCTTCTCCTTGGTCGCGTAGGAGGCCAAGCAAGCCACAATGTCCCGTGGCTGACCTTTTCGCACTGGGCCCAGCGCGCGGTGCGCCCTTTCCACCACCACCTCCATTCCTTCTGCACTGGCCTCCTCTCATTGTAATAGGAATCGGCATACCCGTTGAACCACTGCCGTCGCATCGCCAAACTCCTCCGTTTCTGGCAGGCCACGCACTCTCACATTGTTCCGCCGAGAGCGGTTTTCAAGGTCTTCCAGTTTGTCCCTCAAAAGCGTTTGCTCAAGTTGAAATTTCTGCACGTGGGCCTCCATCTCCAAGTCCTTCTCCATCTGGCGCTTTGCCTGCTCCTCTAGTAGTTCAACTCTATTGCCGAGTTCTTTAACTTCCTCTTTAACCGCTACCAAAGTTTCCTTCAGCTCTCCCCGCATGGCACAGATGTCCCTCTTTAGCAATCGCATCCAGCCCCAGATGTCACCGCTAGTACATCCTTCATCTGCCCGCTCCAATTCCTCCTCCGTCTCCTCTTCAGACGCCATATGCTCCGATGCCTCCCGGGCCTTCCGTTCCGCATTCTCTGCATATTGGGACTTAATCCTGGCCAGTTTCTTGAAGATCGACATCTCCGCCGTTTCACCTCTCCACTGGTGTCTGTGGGTCGCACTGGGGGGAAGACAGGCTGCACTTTTCCACCCTTATTCTAGCGTCCTGATGGGAGCTTCAGCACCAAGCTGCCATCACCCAGGTGACGTCACTTCCTTCCAGTCCACTGCTTTTTGACATATTCATAAATGACCTGGAAAAGGGAATAATGAGTGTGGTTATCAAATCTGCAGATGACATAAACTATTTAAAGTTGTAAAAACCCATGAGGATTGTGGAAAATTGCAAGAGGATCTTGATAAATTGGAAGACTGGGCATCAAAAGGGAAGATGAAATTGAATATGGACAAGTGCAAACTTATGCACCTAAGGAAGAACAACTCAAACTATGGTTACACGATGTAAGGTTCCACATTAGGAACCACCACCCAGGAAAAAGATTTAGATGTCATTGTGGATAACATGTTAAAACCCTCAGCCCAGTGTGCAGCGGCAGCCAAGAGAGCAAATAGAATGCTAGGTATCATAAGGAAAGAAATGGAAAATAAAACAAAGGATATTATAATATCCTATGTATCGTTCCATGGTGCGACCGCAACTTGAATATTGTGTGCAATTCTGGTCGCCATATCTTAAAAAGGATATAGCGTTATTAGAAAAGGTACAGAGAAGAGCCACCAAAATGGTAAAGGGGATGGAAGGATACTCCTATGAAGAAAGGCTAAAAAGGTTAGGGCTCTTTAACCTGGAAAAAAACGGCTGAGGGGAGATATGATAGAAGTCCATAAATTAATGAACGGAGTGAAACGGGTAAACGTAGATCGATTGTTTACGTTATCAGAATATAGAAAGAGTAGGAGACATGCAATAAAGCTACAGGGTAAACTATTTAAGACAAATAAGAGAAATATTTTTTCACTCAACTTGTAATCAAACTCTGGGATTTGTTACCGGAGGATGTAGTAAAAGCTGTTAGTGTAGCTGGGTTTAAAAAAGGTTTGGACAAGTTCCTGGAGGAAAGGTCCATAAACCATTATTAAAAAGGGGCCCAGGATATCAATGCTTGACCCAATACAAGCATTGTGGAACCTGTGTCTTTTGGAGAAAATGCTAGGTACTTATGACCTAGATTGGCCACTGTTGGAAACAGGATACTGGGCTTGATGGACCTTGGTCTGACCCAGTGTGACATATCTTATGTTCTTTTGTTCTGTGATTGCTTCTCTGTCTCCTCTGGCTTTAGCTTCTCTGTGTTTCTCAGCAATTTTTAGAGTTTTATCAGTCATCCATTTTGGCCTTCTTTGCTTTTTCACCTTTTGTAGAGACTTCTCACTTTCTTTGAGCACAACCTTCTTGATGTCATCCCATAGCGCTTCTAGTGCTCTGTTATTTTTATCCAAAGCAGCAAATTGATTTCGCAGGTGGTCTTTAATTTCCGGTGGTATATTCGCAAGGTCATATTTTGCAACATTCGCGAGTCGCTTTCTCTTTTTCAGCTTTAGTTTGTTTGCATGCTAGTAGTTGATGATCTGTACCACAGTCAGCTCCAAGTTTTGTCATTATTGATGTTATTGAGCTCTTTTGAGGAACCTGTGTCTTTTGGGGAAACTGCTAGATACTTATGACCTAGATTGGCCATTGTTGGAAACAGGATACTGGGCTTGATGGACCTTGTTATGACCCATTATGGCATATCTTATGTTCTTATGTTCCATTATTGACTTACACAGATGTAGTCTATTTGATTTTTGTACAATCCATTGGGTGACGTCCATGTGTACAGTCACCGTTTGTGTTGCTGGAAGAAGGTGTTTAAGATGAATAGATCATTGGTCTTGCAGAATTTTACCAGCATTTCTCCAGTTTCATTTCTGATCCATATTTTCCAACTACTTTGCCTTCTTCTTTGTTGCCATCTTTTGCATTCCAGTCACCCATGACTATCAGGATATTGTTTTTGCATATTCTGTCAATTTCAGCTTGTATTTGTTCATAGAACTGAACAACGTCTTCCTCTTCTGCAGTTGTTGTTGGGGCATATACCTAAATAATAGTTGTATTGATGGGCATTCCTCACAAACAAATAGAAATTAAGCATTCACTAATTGCATTGTATTTCATTACAGTTATTGCAAGTTTCTTCATAATTATAAATGCAACATCATTTCTTTGTCTTTCATTTCCAGCATAGGATACCATGTGATCATCAGGTGCAAAGTGCCCAATGCCAATCCATTTTCAGTTCACTGGCACCCAACAGATCAAGTTGTATACATTCCATTTCATTCTTGACCATCTCCAACTTCCCTTGGTTCATACTTCATAAGTTTCATGTCCCAATATATAAGACATATTTGCAGCTTCGGACTCTCATTTCATGTGCAGTTATATCAGCAGTAAGACATCCCAAGGTCTTTGATCCAACCACATCATAAATGCTGGCTTTACTCTGAAAAATCTTCAGCACATCCCCGGTGGCCAGCTGAGTGCCTTCCGACCTCGGGTCTCATCTTCCAGCACTATAGTGCAATGTGTTTTGTTGTGGCTATCCATTGGGTTTTCATGGCAAGATACGGAGGTAGATTGCCAGGCCTTTCTTCTACCCAGGTAATGCTATTATTGCCATTTTCACAGAAATGTGATCCTCTGCCACCAAGACCATCCCATTCTGCTGCTTTCCAGATGGGTGGTTTGTCTTAGCCTGGCACCTCAGCTGAGACCTGTCCATCTTGGGAGACCCAGCCAGTAGTTAAGCTACCGATAGCTGAACTCTCAGAATCACTGATGCACACAAGCCCTCATAGCATGACAAGCTGCATACCAAATGAGGGGAGGTGATTATTTATTGATTTTCATAAGTCAGGTAGTAGGTTCAAGGAGGAAGAAAGCAGAACCTGTTACAAGCAGAAGAGAGGCTGACTTTGAGCATCCAAAGCGAAAACGTTCTGGCACACCCAACATGCCCCAGCTTCAGTTAATTTGAGGTGAAATAGTTATATTTTAAAATGAACTTTCTGCCATCATATCTGAAAGTTTATTGGTTTCTGAAAGAAAGGACAAGGAATGAAAGAAAAGACTGCTTCTTACTGCTGAACAATTTAGGGGTATTTTTACTAAACAGTGATAGCAGCTTCCATGCGATATCACAAGGAAGCAGCTACCACTGTTTTGTAAACATAACCTTTAGTCTTTAGTATTTCATGATAGGAAAGGAAAGAAAAAAATTGTTAAAAAGAAACTTTATTGAAAAGTTGATGTTACCTACCTGCTGAAATATTTTACTCATTATTTGTCTGTGGCCTGAGGGGTTTAATATTAGTATTTAAACAGAAAAGAGGAAAAAAAACATAGCTGTGAAAATAATAATTTTCATTTACTATTTTAGTTATTACCTATTTATTATACTGTTTATATTTTTAACCTGATTGATTTCTTTGACTGGGTGACCAGGGAGTTGGACTGAGGGAGAGCCCTAGATGTGGTGTATTTAGATTTCAGTAAAGCCTTTGACACTGTTCCCCACAGGTGACTTATAAACAAACTGAACACCCTAGGGATGGAACGTAAAGTTTCTGCTTGGGTTAGAAATTGGTTGGGTGGGAGGTGACAAAGAGTACAGGTAAATGGAGCTCACTCTGAGGAGAAGGAGGTTACCAGTGGTGTGCCCCAGGGATCTGTCCTTGGTCCGATTCTTTTTAACATCTTTGTTAGTGATATAGCGGAAGGGCTGTCGGGTAAGGTTTGCCTCTTTGTGGATAATACCAAAATCTGCAATAGAGTAGACACCCAGGAAGGTGTAGATAACATGAGGAGGGATCTAGCTAAGCTTGAAGAATGGTCTAGAATTTGGCAGCTGGGATTTAATGTTAAAAAATGTAAGGTCATACATTTGGGGGTATTTTACTAAAAGCCCGGTAAAGTGCGGGCCGCGGTAGAGTGCGTGTGCCGTATAAGGAGTGGGCGTTCCGTCCTGAAGACGAAAAGCCGTGATTGACAGATGCGCTAAGGTGCGCGGCGCCCGTGTGCGCCCCGCACCTTACTGCAACTGAGAGCTGAACGGGAGGCATATGTGTCGCGCTGATCTGCAAACAGAAGAACAGAGCCACAGTACAATGGTTAAAGCACTGATCAATGGTGTGGGGATCAGGGGTTTGAACCCGCTCAATGGCTTGCTGAGGTGTTAGTTTATGAGGCAGAGAAATACTGGGCCAAATAAAGCAGCATGCTGATTTTTTTTGGCGGCACATCAATACTGGACGGCATAAGGCGGCGCGCTGATGTTTTTATGCGGCATATTAATACTGGGCGGCATATTAATACTGGGCAGCATAAAGCGGCGCGCTGATGTTTCTGGCGGCATATTACTACTGGGCGGCATAAGGCAGCGCGCCGGTTTCGGTGGCAATCGCATACTGGAAGGTATAAGTGGGGCGCTGATGTGCAAACAGACACACAGAGCCACAGCACAATGGTTAAGGCACTTACCACTGGTGTAGGGATCAGGGGCTCGATCCTCCACTGTGCTCAATGAACAGGGCTTGGTGAGGTGATATTTTAGGAGGCATACAAATAATGGGCGGCATAAGGCGGCGCACAGATGGGCATTAGGCTATTGCTTAAGGATAGGAGGCATAAGGCGGCACGCTGATGTGCAAACACAGGAATAGAACCACCTCACAATGGTTATGACACTGACCAATGGTGCAGGGAGCAAGGGTTCAATTCCTCACAGTGCCCAATGAACAGGGCTAGCTGAAGCATTACGTATTATGGGGAAGGTTGCTTTAGGAGTCAATTTATGTTTATTTTAATTTACAGTACTAGCAAACGCACCCTTAAAGCGTGTGAACATAATGCACCCCATAAGGCACATTGTAAAGTGCACTGTCTGCCACGGCACTCTAGAATGTTGCTCACAGGGCGCTGTAGAGGGTGTCGTATGAGGTACCGCAAGGTCCGAGTACTGTTTTCGATGGCAGCACTGTGCAGTTTAAGGAATGAAAAGCATAGGTAGGTGCGTTGACATGCAAGGGAGAGCAGCAGTGGAGCACAATGGTTAAGGCACTGACTGCTGATACAGGGGTCATGGGTTTGCTCCCCATGGTGCCTAATATGGAAGGCTGGCTGTGGCAGCAGGTTTGCAATGTACATATTTTGTCCTGCAGCACCGTATGTTTATTTTATTAATTTCTGCCAGCAAACACGCCCTCACGTGCCGTAATTGAAGGTGCCATATAAGGCACCCTATACGGCACTCCATAGGGCACATTATAAAGTGCACTATCCGCCACGGCACCCTAATATGTCCCCCATAGGGAACCCTATAAGTTGTGTCACAGGATAATGTATAGTGCACCTTATATGGATGGAAACCATAGTACGCTGAGGGTTTGTTTGCTGGCAACAAAATATGTACATTAAAGACAAATAATGCTTTGGACAACCCTAACAAATAACCCCAACATGGGTTTGAACCCATGACCTCTAGCTTCACAGGCAGGGATGTAACCATTAGGTGACAGCTCTACAGCTGCTAGCAAGCCCCTGGCTGGCTGCAGAAAGCCTGCATGTCACCACACAGACAGTCTGCTGTTGTCACCAGGATAGGGTTAGCCCACCCGTACCCATGATGCACTGCACATGCAAATCAGCTGTCCACAGATGGACACAAGATGGGGAATGCACCCTCACAGCACCTCGGCCTGGTTGGGGGAAGTGACCGGGTGCACCCACACAGCACCTCGGCCTGGTAGGGGAGTACTGACCGGGTGTTTTACTGGCACAGAGTAGCTACACACCATCACATCGTGCGGGTACTGTGCTCACCCTGAGTGTGCAGTGAGGCGCCCAGGACCAGGTCCACAACACCTTCCATGGCTGATGGAGGCCATGTGGGAGGTCCAGAGCAGTGTTAATGTGCAAGATAGGTAGTGTCTGCCTCAGTCAGGTGCAGCCCCCCTGGCCAAGGGTGGCAAACATGGCCTCCCATCAATAGATCCACTCTACCTCCCTGCTAAAGGTGGCAGTAGAGGGCAACATCAACCCCAGTCCTGCTGAGGAACACACACCCCACAGGGCAGTCAGTGCAGCTCTATACACAGCCATACCACAATAGCAGACAGACATAAGACCAGGGTATGGTAAGCTGCACCCCACCACCATCTGATATTCTCCTGCAGCAAGCCACTCCAGCAAGACACATACCAGCTACAAACAGTCTACTAGTTAGTCCATAGTGCACACTCCCAGTGGAGATACATGCACCCAGAACTGGGCTGTCAGCATACACAGCAAGCAGATAAATCAGTGACTGGGCCCCAAATAGAAACCCATATCTATCAAATGAGAGAAATACTATATAGCACTATGGTGGTGCCTAGCCATGCTGTGGTCACTGCACAGTCAGGGTGAGAGTGATCTCTCAGCAGGACATACTGAGGCCACCCTGTCTGTGTCAGTGGTGGCCGAGCACTACAATGTCCCAGTCAGTGCCCTATGCCCTGTGCAGATGCACCCTGGCCAGGCCACCCTGTCCAGCCTATGCCCATGGTACCTTGCTCCTCATTATGCACATTGCCAGCCCAATACTGGCAACATTGCTGGCAGTGTGGGCTGTAGAAGGTGTTTGCAGCCACCACACACTGGATAGACAAACAGCCACCCCCACACCTATGCCAGCATTGTGCTACTATAGAGGGGTTCAGCAGCCATACCCACTACACCAGTCCTGGACACAGTACATGCATGGATATGGTACGCATTACTATTGGGGGTCACATCCCAGGGTGGTAAACACTGTCAGAGACCAGACCTGCAGCACACACCGCAGACATCTGTTTGAGTGTTATGGTGGAGCTGAATGAGCAAACTGTGCTTTACGTAGGACTGGAGATCTGCCAGTTATAATGGGAAACGCTTGATAGCTGTGTACCGTATACCCAGGTGTAGGGTGGCAGTGCTGAGGTATGCAACTGTTAGTATTGGGAGATACAGGCAGGGCCCAATGTCCTGCCTCTCCAGGAGGCATTGGCCAATGGGGCCTGTGGGGGGGTGTCTGGCCCTGTTGGCTGCTGCTTTACGCAGAGTTCCCCAAATCCAGTCCTGGTGTTCCACACACTGTTCTGGTATTCATGCTATCCCTCATAAATATGCATGAGCTACATCTGCATACCATGGGGGTGGTGCATAGCTATGCAGCACAGGCATCTTTGTTAGAAGCAGCATGGAACCTGAATGGTGTGGGGCCCTCCAGGACTGCATTTGGGAGTCTCTGCTCCAGGTAATGCGCCTGTTTATGGTGTCTGTGAGTGCTGTAGTAAAATATAGGCATATTAATCATGCAAATGTTCCTAGCTATACAGTTTTGTCCTTACTATCACGGTTTTGTTGTAGGAAAAATATGTGGACTGGATTGGCAGTAGCCCCAGCTGGGCTTTGAACCTGTGACCATCTGTTCCTACACACACTGTCTGTGTGCACTGCACCACCGTGTTGCCACAGATATGCTGTGTTCCCTGGGGAGTACATGACTGTACATCCGACAGAGCCTGTCTGTTGCTGTGGACGGTGCCAGCCTGCACAGGCCTAGGCCACTGTCTGCTGTGGTTTGCAGCCACTGCCCCCTCTGCCACCTGTACCCTTCCGCAAACATGCAGACATGTTCCTATCTGGGAAACACATATGACCTGAGTGAGTTGTAGCACTCCAGGACTGACTTTGGGGGACTCGGCTGTAGGCAATGCCCATTGTTATGGTTTGTGTGCGGTGTAGGGTAAAATATAGGTGTTGAGACCATGCTTATGTTCTCTGCAATAAAAGAGTGTCTGTATTCTCACTGTTTAGTGGTGGGTAACATGATGGAGACTGGGTTGGCAGGAGCCCCAGCTGGGCTTTGAACCTGTGGCCCTCTGGTCCTTCAGGTACTGGCTGTGTCCGCTGCACCACACTGTGGCCACGGAAACAATGCAGTCTCTGGAGATGTGATACCTGGCCGCACGAGTCAGACACCCTGCTCTTCACAATTTTACTGTGGGCTCGTTGACCTTGTATGGGGACAAAGGTGCAAATAAACCTCACAAATGCCCTCTAAAAAGGGGAAGAAAACCATAACCAAGCTGCGCAACAGTGATATCAATGGGCAACCTGGAAAACACTCCCAGGAAAGCTCCATTAAAATGCAGTGCTTTTGAATGAGTCTACAGAGCGTCAGGGCCGGATTTGCCTATACGCCACGTACGCCGTGGCGTAGGGCCCACAGCTGGCAAGGGCCCACCGGGAATGTTTTTTGCACAGGGCCCCGTGTTTCAGGGGGCCCCGCGCAAAAAACATTCTGATCCTTCATTAAAATTTAAAAAAAAAAAAAAAAAGCTGTCGCTGCCTCTGCCGGGGCCGCCGCGGCAGAATCGAGTGTGCCGCGGGGCCCCCCCTGCCCAGCAGAGCCTGGCCTGCCCTCCCTGGTATCACCTCTCGAGTCTCAGCTGCCTCCCTCCAGTCACACGCGCCGGCTTTCAGAGCGCGAGGTGAGTTTCTCCCTCGCTGCTCTGTTTAAGCCCGCGGGGGCTGATGGGAAGTCCCATCAGCCCCCGCGGGCTTAAACAGAGCAGCGAGGGAAAAACTCTTCCCTCGCGCTCTGAAAGCCGGCACGTGTGACTGGAGGGAGGCAGCTGAGAGAGGTGATACCGGGGAGGGCAGGCTCTGCTGGGCAGGGGGGGCCCCGCGGCACACTCGATTCTGCCGCGGCGGCCCCGGCCCCGGCAGAGGCAGCGACAGCTTGTTTTGTAAAAAAAAAATTCGCTGGGCTGGGGTGGGCAGGGGGGGTTAGGACTGGTGATGGGCTGGGGGGGTTAGGAGTGGTAATGGCTGTGGGCTGTTGGGGGGTTAGGACTGGTGATGGGCTGGGGGTGGTGGGAGTGGTCATGGCTGTGGGCTGTTGGGGGGGTTAGGACTGGTGATGGGCTGGGGGGGGTAGGAGTGGTAATGGCTGTGGGCTGTTGGGGGGGTTAGGAGTGGTGATGGGCTGGGGGGGTTAGGAGTGGTAATGGCTGTGGGCTGCTGGGGGGGTTAGGACTGGTGATGGGCTGGGGGGGGGTTAGGAGTGGTAATGGCTGTGGGCTGTTGGGGGGGTTAGGACTGGTAATGGGCTATGGGGGGGTTAGGAGTGGTGATGGGCTATGGGGGGGGCTATGGGCTATGGGGGAGCTAAGTCTATATGGGCTGATGGGATTAGGACTGGAAGTGGGCTGATGGGGGCTTAGGACTGGTAATGGGCTATGGGGGGGGCTTAAACTAAAAATTGGGTGATGGGGATTAGGACTGGAAATGGGCTGGTGGGATTAGGACTGGGAGTGGGCTATGGGGGGCTAGGACTGGTAATGGGTTGGGGGGGTTGCTAGGACTGGAAATGGGCTGGGGGATTAAGACTGGAGGTGGGCTGATGGAGTTAGGACTGGTAATGGGCTGTGGGCTGTTGGGGGGGTTAGGACTGGTAATGGGCTATGGGGGGCTAGGACAGGAAATGGGCTGATGGGAAGGGGTTAGGACTTGAGGTGGGCTGATGGGGTTAGGACTGGTAATGGACTGTGGGCTGATGGGGGGGTTAGGACTGGTAATGGGCTATGGGGGGTTAAGACTGGTAATGGGCTGTTGGCTGATGGGGGCTGTCTGGTAATGGGCTATGGGGGGTTTGGACTGATAATGGACTATGGGGGGGGGCTAGGACAGGAAATGGGCTGATGGGGAGGGGTTAGGACTTCAGGTGGGCTGATGGGGTTAGGACTGGTAATGGACTGTGGGCTGATGGGGGGGGGTTAGGACTGGCAATGGGCTATGGGGGGCTGACTGGAAATGGGTTGATGGGGGTTAGGACTGGAAGTGGGCTGATGGGGGGTTAGGACTGGTAATGGGTTATAGGGGGGGCTTAAACTGAAAATGGGGTGATGGGGGGTTAGGACTGGAAGTGGGTTGATGGGGGGGCTAGGACTGGTATTGGGTTGATGGGAGGGGCTAGGACTGGAAATGGGCTAATGGGGGGCTAGGACTGGAAATGGGCTGATGCAGGGACTAGAAGGGAATGGATGCTGGGTGAGGCTGGAACTAGAAGGGAGCTGGTGTTGGGGGAGGATTAGAATGGGATGGGGCTGGGAGAGTAAAATGGAGAAGGGAAAAATATTTTGTGTGGGAGGGATAAAAAATCTACAATTGGCCGGGTATTGGGAGAGTAAGTGGGGATTGAGGATGGAGGGGTAAATTTTGAGTAGATGAAATAGGAATGAGGAAAGAGCAAAAGGAGAAAGATTAGTATGTTAAAGCAGATGTAGAGAGAGAATGGAAAAAAAAAACAAGAAGACAGAAGAAAGGACAAATGGACAGCAGATGGAGAGTTAGCAGAAGACACGAAGAAACCAGAAGAAAGTGGCTGGAACAATTGCAACTGAAAAAAAATGCACAAAAGGTAGAAAAATATCTCTTTATTTTGAATTTATTAACTGGAATATGTCAGCTCTGGGAAATGTGCATCATTAATTTTTGCGCTTTGTTTAGTACAAGAGGAAATTAATTTATAGTTTTATTTCTACAGTGTTGTTGTATATTCCAAGTTTGGCTTTTGGGGTTCCCAGTTTAATTATTGTCTTCCTGTTTCTAAATTGTGATTCCTTGTTTGGTGATAGTCTATGTTGTGCATGTGTAACTGAGCTGAGGTATTCTGTTTATATAATTCCTATTTGACATTGCCACTTGTTCTTTCCCCAGTAGGTCATGTATTGTTGTTCTCTGAAATGTATTGGTTTAATATTTGCAGTGTTGCCTTTTGATAGTTAGGGTATGATGCTTTGTGAGTCCTGGTAGTGCTGTTAGGATATGGCGGGTTTGCTATGGGTTCTAAATGGGCAGTGTTTGTAGTAGTTCCTAATGTGCCTGGCGGTTGGTACTGGATTATAGTAATGTAGAAACCTTTTAGTCTTTCTTTATCCATATACTCATTAAGAGGCATGTTTACTAAAAGTTAGTGTATGGCAGAGCTACTCAATTCCAGTCCTGGTGGTCCACAATCCTGCAGGTTTTCAGGATATCCCTAATAAATATGCATGAGATATATATGCATTGGAGATATCCTGCCAACCTGACTGGTTTGTGGCCCTCCAGGGCTGGATTTGGAGACCCCTGCCTTACATCTCTGTCATTTACGATTGTGAGTGGGCAAGGTGCAGATGTCCAAGACATCAAAAAAGTTAGATAGCATTTGTCACATTCCTCCTTGCTTCTCACCACCACCAAAATATTATCTATTAGACAACTTTTTGGTGGTGGTGAGAATCGAGGAGGAATGTGACACATTCTATCTACCCTTTTGATGTCTAGGATATCTGTACCTTGTTCACTCACAATCTTAAATGACAGAGATGTAAAGCAGGGGTCTCCAAATCCAGCCCTGGAGGGCCACAAACCAGTCAGGTTGGCAGGATACCTCCAATGCATATATATCTCATGCATATTTATTAGGGCTATCCCGAAAACCTGCAGGATTGTGGACCACCAGGACTGGAATTGAGTAGCTGTGGTGTATGGTAACATTATGCAAATATTTATGCAAATGAGACACCTTATGCAAATGAGGCCCCGCACCGAGTCTCCGCACATGGCCCGCATCCCCCTTGGGCCGCCCCTGGGCCCACCGGAGGGCTTTAGAGGGAGCCGGGGAAGCCCGCGCGAGGCCCCGGCTCCCTCTGTACAGCCGCCAGCGTGAAGAGCCTTTTCCTTCACGCTGGCGGCTGTTTCTGTGAAGCCGCGAATGCTGGGAAAGGTTAAAGGTTGCCCTTTAACCTTTCCAAGCATTCCCGGCTTCACAGAAACAGCCGCCAGCGTGAAGGAAAAGGCTCTTCACGCTGGCGGCTGTACAGAGGGAGCCGGGGCCTCGCGCGGGCTTCCCCGGCTCCCTCTGAAGCCCCTCAGACAGCCGCGATGCTGTCCGGGGGGCCAGGACTGCATGGGGGGGCCCAGGACTGCACGGGGCAGGCCAGGACTGCACGGGGGCACGGGGGGGGCCCAGGACTGCACGGGGGGGCCCAGGACTGCACGGGGGCGGGCCCAGGACTGCACGGAGGCACGGGGGGGAACACGGGGGGGGGCCCAGGACTGCACAGGGGGGGCCCAGGACTGCACGGGGACATGGGGGGGGCCCACAATTTTTCTTGGCGTAGGGCCTCACTCTAGCTAAATCCGGCCCTGCAGAGCGTAGACCCTTCCAAAAATCATTTCTTTTTTTTGGAGCTTTCCTGGGAGTGTTTTGTATGGTTGCCCATTAATATCACTGTTGCCCAGCTGGATTATAATTTTCTTAGAATTTGTTGTGGTCATTTTCATATCATATTTGCTATTTTGTTCTGTGCACATGTATCACACTGCTCACGTTTTTTAGGTTTCCCCGATTTTGCTGTACATTGCTGACGGAAATGGTTTCTCTTCCCTTGTAAATTCGGGCACGCTCCTGTGCGGGGAGTCTCTCCCCTCCCACATTCCACCCATTGACCCCGTCTCTCCGCCCCTCGGGGGCCTTCATCCGCACTCATTTCGCCTTTCCACACCTCTATCGCACATGAGCGCCCCGCAAACATGCGCGTTTTCAGCGCACGCGTGCGGGGCCCGTTAATGTGACGCGCACGCATACGGGGCGCTTAATAGCACTTAAATGCATCATTTTAGGGCGCTCAAGTGCGCCCCGCACAAGTGCGCCGTTTAGTAAAAATACCTCTTGGGATGCAGCAATCCAAGGGAGCAATATAGTATAGGGGGTGAAGTACTTTTGTCCACTAAAGAAGAGCGGGACCTAGGCATGGTTGTGTCTGATGATCTTAAAGTAGCTAAACAGGTAGAAAAGGCGACGGCAAAAGCTAGAAGGATGCTTGGGTGCATACAGAGAGGAATGGCTAGCAGAAAAAAAGGAGGTGATAATGCCTCTGTATAAGTCTTTGATGTGACCTCATTTGGAGTATAGTGTGCAATTCTGGAGACAGTACCTGCAAAAGGATGTGAACAGGATGGAGTCGGCGCAGAGGGTGGCTACTAAAATGATTAGTGGTCTTCATTATAAATCATATGAGGACAGACTTAAGGATCTTAATATGTACAGTACACCTTAGAGGAAAGGTGAGATAGAGGTGATATGATTGATATGTTTAAATACCTCTGTGCATAAATGTTCAGGGAGAGAGCCTCTTTCAATTGAAAGCAAGTTCTGCTACGAGGGGACATGGGAAGAGGGTGAAGGGAGATAGATTCAGGAGTGATATGCGGAAATATTTCTTTACGGAAAGAGTAGTGGATCTGTGGAATAGTCTCCCAGTGGAGGTGGTAGAGATGAGGACAGTAACTGAATTCAAAAAAGCATGGGACAAACACAGAGGATCTCTAAAGGTAAAAAGGGGACTGTTGTAGTTGTTGATATGGAAGGACAGACTAGATAGGCCATGTGGTCTTTTTCTGTCGTCATATTTCTATGTTTCTATGTAACCTATTTAGCTTATTTCTTTTAAATAATAAATGTAAATTATTTATAAATTGATGTTCCTTTAATTGTATCATAATTTTAACTTTAGAAATATATTCACATAGTTGCCTCTCACCCCATCTTCCAGAGAACCTTTTGTGTCGTTAATTATTACTACACAGGGAGGAACTGTGCAAGGCTAGGTTATTTTTGTATACCGCTGACCTGACTTGGAAATTGTCTAAGGTAAAGGTTAAATTTTGGCCTGCCATGCAAATAGAAAAGGCTATCAGGAAACTCAGTATGACAATTTCCGGGTTCAATGCAGTTAAAGTTACTAGCAAAGTAAAGGTACAAAGGAACCTTTCTAAGGAATCACCTCAGGTCTAGAGTAATTAAGCAGAAACTTTCATTTTTTTCCATGAGGTTCAGACCACAAAGAAACCTACATTATCTATTATCTCTGTGATGACTGCATTCTATATACAGTGCCTTGCAAACGTCTTCATACCCTGTGTACATTTTTCACATTCTGCTGTCTAAATTCAGAATGCCTTAAAGTAGGAGTTTGTTTCATGAATCTGCACGACATACGCTACACTTTCCAAATTTTCAACAGGAAAGAACAATAGGGAGGGATGAAACAAGAATGTCTCATCCTCTGAGCAGCCACAACATGCTTGCTTACCTTACCATTTGCACACAGGGGAAAGAATTAGAGGACCAATTTTCCAGCAGAAGGGGGCTCCTAGCTGGGAGGCAGTACAGCGTTGAATGCAGCAGCTGAGAGCCTGCTATATAAACTCAAGCCATCAGGGCAGGGCAGTTAGAGGAGCAGCAGCAGGGAATGGCCAGACTGTCTGGAACCCCAGAGGAGCAGGAGATTGAAGGGCTATTACATCTCAGGTGATATGATCTAATCTAGAGACCAGTTCTTCTCTTTGGAGAAGCATACCGATGTCACTTTGGATAGAATCTGAGAGATGATTTTTGGTCTAAGAAGAGTTCTTTCCTTTCAGATGAATACTGTAATCATTTTAATCCTATAATGCTTAAGCTTTTGTCTTGGTTTTCTTGATATTGAGTACTCCTGCCCTCTTAGTTTTGGTGGACTATTCTCAGTAAGAACATTACTGGACTTGTGCATCATTAATGCTACTTCCTCCGTGCACGTTTTGTTTCCTTATTTTTTTCATTTCTTGATATGTTTATACAAGACGTTATTTTGAGTTATTTTTTGTCAAATTGAAGAAAAACAAAAGCAAAAACCAAGAGAACAATTATAGAAATACTCAAAAAGTAATTAAACAAATAACAAAACGTTTGACTGCATGAATTATAGTAAAGATTTTAGTGTGAGAGTTAAAGGGTCATCTGAGGTGATGTGGAGTGCTTTTACAAACCTAGATCATTCTTTAACCTGCTTAAAAAAGTCTTTTGTGGCCCAGTGAGTCCAATGGACTCCTTTTTCCTTATCATCTCCTCTTTATCTCTGTTATCTACAGAGTAAAGTAGGGGTGTTTGCAAATGCAACTTGTGCCTTCAATTCAATACTGACTCCTGGCAACCCAGCAGCTCCGGGTTTTCTTGACAGTGTGACCAGGATTAGATTGTCAGGCCTTCCTTCCAAGGCAATGGAGAGTTAAGTGACTTGCCCAAGGCCACAAGGAGTGCTAGTGGGAATCAAACCCTGGTCTCTTGGTTAGCAAGCCAAGCTGGACCCCCTGCTGTATTAGACTGATCTGCCGGTATTGCAGCTCTCTCAGATTTGTGTTGACAGCTGTTCAGTATGGTTCTGTAAAGGAGGATTTCTAACTCCCTGAAGAAGCATCAGCAGAATGCCCATAGTGGCGTCAGAAGTGGCACTGGCTGTTGTTTTAAGATAAGTGCTGTCCTATGTTTAGTAGGGTTTTGAACAAGTCTTGCATGGTTGGTGCAGAATGTTTGGCTGATTTTTATGAGCTGAAGTACATGCTTTGTGGGGTGGAAAGGCATCTTATTTATTTATATCCCGCTTTTTCACCAGGTCAAAGCAGTCAATTGAGGGATACATTTAACACGAGGGGATATGAGACACATACACTAATACTTACAGGGAACACGGGCAACAGAGGGTTAAGTGGCTTGCCCAAGACTACAAGGAGTGCCTATAGGACTAGAAATCCCAGTCCCTCCGGCCTGAGATTGCTGTCCCCAGGTGGGACTTGAACCCCCGGCCCTCCAGCCTGAAGTACCTTGTCCTAACCACTAGACCACTCCTCCCAGCATCTTCAGTTTTGAATATGAATAATACATACATAGTACAAACAAAATAAAAGGGAATAAATAATAGTTTAAAATTTAAAATTGAAAAATGCAAAACAAATTGGAAGTGCAAAGCTAAAAGAGGTTTTTGGATCATTGATGCAATGAGCGGATGCCAAGGGCTTGCAATGTACATGCCTATGACAACTGGCTTTTTCTCCTTCATTAATATTTTTTTTGCTCTCCTGAGATGTTTTTTGAGATTGGAGTAGCAGCTTCATGGCTGTGTTTGTTTGTGAGCCTCCACATGTCTTCAGGTGCAAGTATGTGGGTGGTAATTTTTAGCCATTTGTTACTTGCTGTCTAGTACACGTGGGGAGGGACCAGCAATTGCTGATGCTGTCTGTGGATGGATATGTCATGTCCCATGGATATGTCATGTCTCTTCCCTCCACATATGTGAGGGACACGGAGGAGGATGTCTGCACACAATCCTACAAGCGCTAATGCAAGGTATTCATCATCATCCTATGTACATCTTCAGCCTTTGGGCCCTCTTTGTGACCTCTGGGTTCAGGGAATACACCTCTCACATGCCTCAGACCCTTCTCATAACCCATCACTATCATGCCCCACACATCCCATATCTGACCATTGCAGTGCCTTACATGGGTCTCCATCATGTGTCCTTTCCCCAGGGGTTTGAGCCTACTTTATTTACATGCATGGCTACCTGTAAGGCTACAGAGTCATCAATAGCTTGTACATACCTTGCTGCTCAGCCAACGTCTGCCATACATTGCCACACATTGCCACACACTGCAGGCTGGGCCTTCCAAATGGCCCTGAATAATGTTTTGTAGACCTCAGCTTCTGGGTTTATGCTGAAGTGTCTGGAACAGAAGAGTGAATTGCACATTAGTGTTCAGGGGCTTCCTAGAGATGGATGGTCTCTGCCACCCTCAGAGTGCCTTTCCCTGATTGTGCAGGTCATCTCTGTTGGGGGTGTTTGCCTGTATCTGGATGACTGTGGCTGTGGCACCTCTTGCTGAGTTGGGCTCATCCACCAGCTTGGATGAGGTGGTAGCAGCTGAAGACTACTCTACAAGGTGACCTGCATCCCTGTGCATGGTTTTGGCTTCATCTCTTTCTTTGTGCCCTATAGAGAGCTGGACTGGACATGCAACTTCTTGCAGAGCACAGGGTGACTGCATGAGCTATGGAACTGTGATGAATGTGGCATTTGGGCTGAGGTGGTGGGACCAAAGATGCCTTTGTTGACACCATGGCCATCCTATGGTGACAATGGGTGATGTCTGCTTTTACCATATGCATGTGGACAGGTCCACAGCAACTTTGCTCATTGGCCATATGCTTGCAATTGACAGTATCACAGGGAGTGATTTGCAGGATCCTGACATGTTGTCATGCTGTTTTCAATTTATGGAGTGAGTGGGAGACAGAGAGAGAGAGAGAGAGAGAGAGAGAAAGAGAGAGAGTGTGTGTTTTCTCCAGCATGCTGCATGGGGTGCTCTTGTGCTGCCCACCACAACGGTGTTCTCTGAACTAGTAGGCAGCCTAACAGGTATTGAGGTATATTTATCAGTCAAGATTTGGACCTGCATAGCCAGGCAATCTATATCTTCTTCCAAGTCCTCCTACTCTTGGCATCACAGAGGGAGACTAAAGAGAAGTATTAACTTGTAAGAAATTAAATATGTAATCTTATTGCTACCAACAAAATGGACACCAGGACAATATGGTTTCCCAGCTGAGTTTTACCAAGCCTTTCCTGAAATACTACCCAGATGCTTTCTTCATTTATTCCAAGAATTCCTAAATACAGTTTTGGTTGATGGCTCTTTCACAATGGCAAAAATTGTTGTGTTAGAGAAGCATGGTAAAGATCATTTATATGTTACCAATTATAGGCCCATATCATTAGTAAATACATATTTATTGTAAGATATGTGCCAAAATATTAGCAAAGTGCTTAGGTAGTATGTTCCACTTTATTATTCACCACAATTAAAACAGATTTATGTCTTAGAGATCTACTGTTAATATTGGCACATTGTTTTGTGGTATTCTTTCTCTCACCAGTGATTTAAATATTGCAATGGTCATCCTTTCGCTGGATGCAGAAAAGGCCTTTGACCATATTGAATGTGAATATCTGTTTTCTACATTAAGTTGTTTTGGGTTGGATATCCATATAGTACAATTCCTGTATAAAGCTCCTATAGCTGGAGTGTTTGTGAACAACTTAACGTCTGGTATACTATACTTGAAAAAGGGTACCACACTGGGTTGTCCTCTGTCTCCACTCCCTTTTAACACTGCATTAGAACCACTAGCTATTGCCATTTGGCAAGATAAGGAAATTCAAGGAGTTTCATTCCCATAACTCTAATGTAAAGTTTCTATATATGCTGATAATATAATGGCTTTTCTAACAGTTCTCTCTATTCCTAGGATCCTTAAGGTCATTAACATCTCTTCTGCAGTCTCTAGATATAAGGTTAACTGGGTCTAATTGGAGGTTGTTTTTATACTACCAAGCACATGATACAACTATACCCTTTCAATTGGACTTCTGAGGCTATCAAATACCTAGGAGTGTGATTCACAAGAAACCTAGATCTTACTTTGGAGAAAAATATCGAATACCTCCTCTCAATTATAAAATAGCTGATGATAAGCTGGTTTCCACTCTCTCCTGGTGGGATCAGCTGGAAACAATCAAAATGTTAATTACCTCTAAAGCGAATTATGTTCTTAGTATGCTTCCCTTGTCATTCCCACAAAAACTCTAAGTATTAATAAAAGTTTGATCTATTTCCTATGGCAGGATAAGAACCCTAGAATTGCCTTACACAAGTTAAAGTTGAGAAAGTCACAAGGGAAGAGTTAAATTTCCTGATTTTTCTCTCTCTCAAGCTGTGTTTGCTTTAGGCCTGGGTTGCCAACCAATGTTGCTTCACTAGAAGAGACAATTATTTGTTCAAATCTGATGAGCCTAATGCCAAGTACATCTCCCAATCTGGTCTGAGGTATAATACCAGAACAACTGTATTCTATTAGGGTATTCAGGAGGCTGAAATCTGCTTTTTCCAATGAAACTCAGTGCTCCAAAAAGCAGTCAATCTGGTTTACTAACTGCTTTAGAATCCCACAATCTAGAAACCATTGGCGAGTGTGGCAAAGTAAAGGTATATGGTCCATTGAACAACTAATGCAGCGTAACAAGCTTAAATCCATTCAAGAGCTAGGTTTTGAATTCGATCTCCCTGACTCCTATTATTTCCAGTGGCTCCAATTACAGCATTGCATGCAGGCTAGTAAATTAGATCTTTCCTCCTTAATTGAGAAGTGGAAATTGCAGGAGCTTTATAGTACTATATATAATTGCTGCTTCAAAATCTGTAACTAATTTTCATCATCATTTGAGATTGTCAGTAAGCTTCTCAGGCCTCAGTACAATGAAGGTATGGGATGCTGACATACCAAATGAGTTAAGATTAGTTGACTGGGAAATGTTTTGGGAGAAATCAGTATGCACTTCATTGTCTGCACCTATGACACAAATATTATTGCTCTTGGCTCACCGTGCAGTGTGGACCAGTAAAAGTAGGGAAATGACCAAAATCAGTACTGGTCAGTGCTGGTCCTGTTATCTGAGTGTGGATATGCTCCCTCACAAGCTTTATCACCAAGCAGCCTTTCTTCTTTCTGGAGCCATGTCAGGGAGTGAGCTGTGCAATATTAGATATTACTGAGCTGTTGCCAATTAAAATTATTATCTGGAAATCAATATACATTCAGACTAGGCTCTCTACATATGCTTCTAAATTGTTAGATTTTCTTCTCTCCATAGCAATCAAACTGATTTTGCTTAATTGGAAGGACAATTCAATACTGGATATTCTTGCTTCTTGAATGTGAAGTTTAGCATTAAGTGCTTCCAATTGTGCTTACCAGTCTTCCATCTTCTTGGCTTGGGATAACAATCAGAGTACAGACACCACACAATAATGTTGTTTATTTAATTCTTTTTCTGAATTTAAAATTCATTGAATTCAGGAGCTTCAAATCTGTTCTATCAAATCCTGTCCTATAATGTCCTATCCTATTGAGCCCTATTCTATCCTGTTCATGACGCCACTTCAGTAAACTGGGGAGCTCCACAGGGGGTGTTACCTTACTTTACCTTGATGTTATAAGTGTCACAGGTGGCTGAGTTACCTCAGGTATGCCACCAATGGAAACTCCCAGCTTACAGAGGAAGTATTCTTTATTTTTTCTACAGTGCCCTTTACAGCTCCTTGAAACTTAAATTCAAATCATGATTTACCAAGGGATGAGAATTCTCCCACAAAGAACCACTTAAATAAGTTGAACTTTTGAAAATTTTCTATTTTAATTTAAAAAGATAGTGCAAATTCAATTTTTAGTCAAGTACTTACTGTTAATAAATTGTGAAATGCTTCAACAATGGTACAACATACTCTCTTTCAAAAACAGGCAAGTATTAGTTAACTAGTTTAAAACTTGAGATTTCTTTACTCCTTAGTAGAAGAAATGTTCAGTTCTAACACTGTCTTTTATCTATAACTTTGCAGGTGAATGAGTATTATCATTCAGGTAAAGACACCTTTGTTTCAAAAAAATTTCAACTACTAGTGCACTAGTGTGTTTCAAGAAAAAGTAGTCATTGAGTGTCAGTCACTTATCTCAAATCTTCTTTCCAGGTCTTGCTGCTTTCTTGATATTGGGTGCCTTAGGATCCCCTCTGCTCCAGTGATGTCTAGCTGTAGTCGGGATACCTATTATCTATCTTTAAAAATCAATAAAAGAAACTATCGCCCCAGTAACTAGAAAGTGTTCCTATCCTTTTTATTTTCTTTTATTTCTTTCTATTACTTGAGATGCTTGCTATTCCCCAAAAATAAAAGATAATCCTTATCTTTTCCTCCCACAGAACTCTGTGCAAAAAATCAATTTTTTCTTTAGATATGTGCTAGACTCAATCCTTTACAACTGCTAATCAGTTCAGGAAAACTATCCCAATTGCCAACAAATGTAATTCTTTAAATGAGGCAATGCTATTTTCCCACACATTCAATCCTTCACTCTTTCAAACATATACTCTCTTCCACACTGAAACAGTTCAATATGTTCCAGGATTAAATAAATCCTTTGAGCAGTGCTTTGTTTTTAAACACCTCACTTTCAAGTTTTTCTCTCCCTACAAAGGGAGAGAAATATCTTCAGCTTTACTTTTCCTTCACTACTTGAAGGACTCCAGTGATCTTGTAAACAAGACTCACACACTGTTGAACTTTTCTTAAAACAGTGCTCAAATTAAACTCACTCTTCAAGAAAACAATTCAAGTTTTCACTCTCTGATAAAACAATTCAAATCCTCATTCAGCTTGGTTTTAAAACTTCTTGAATGAGTTTCAGAGCTTCCTCAGCCTTATTCCAGTCACATTTATGTTTTCATTCAAGTTTCATACATATGTCACTTCTATAATAAATTCTCAATTTCTCCTAACTCTGGCATCAAATATGCTCTTCATACATATACAGTACACACTCTGGCATGTCTTACCCCATCAGAGTTTTCTTCTACCACAGACACTGAATTCCTGCAGGAGGATTCTATCCTCTCTGTAAAAGTGTTCTTACACCCAGCTCTATCTGGAAATAATTCCTTACTAACTTTATTCAAACTCACTGAGCACACTTTCATACTGTAGCTCTAAAACCCCTAGCAGATCTTTGCACACTTTCAAATAATTTTATAAGCCATTTTCTGTAAAGTTTGCTTAAGATCTGTATTATATATTTAATTACCTCATGTTTTTTGTTATCTCCTGTGAGTTCTTCCAATGCCTGCCACAGGCTCAGCTGTTTCCTGCATCAACTCTGCTGTGTTCATTAACTCCTTCAACGCTGTATTGAAATTGCAGTCTGATTCCCCATACATTCACATACACACATGCAGACACATATTCCTTCAGAATCAGTAAAGATATATTTATTTAGCATGTTTCCATATTTGACACTTCATTTGAACTATCCAGCCTTTCATTTTAAATGTTTATTTCCTCATTTGAGATCTTACTGACCCCTTTTCATATATTTTTAATGTGACTGTCAATATGGGTTTTTTTCATTTTCATTTTCAACCTCTTTTCCCCTTTTATATGGCCCCCCAGCACCACTTTGATGCCACGGCAAACCTAGGCAGCCAGAAAGCATGCTCCCCCTGCCTCCCTACAGTGCAAATTTGGGCCAAGTCCGCCCTGCTTTTAAAAACATGGCCAGGCATTTTTAAACTTTTTTTTTCTCTGCCATTATGCAAGGAAGAGAGAATGGGAAATACCAGACAGAAGTGAATTTTTTTATTCAAGTTTAATTCCTTTTCTTTGGGTTCAATAGGTAGATAGTTGATAGGAATAAGAGAACCAAGTTAATTAGAAACATCAGCAACACAGGTGTAATTTGGAGGTTCTAGGGCCAGTTTTCACTGCACATCAGTCCCCATAGGTCACAAAAGAAGAATGAAAATTTGCCATGTCCATGTTCTGAGTGGATGGTGCCAGGGGAGATTACTTGCCTAGTGTTGGAAACTTACATTGCTTATAGCCATTATGCTTCCTGGACTCTGGGGCTCTCAGCTCACCATGACTTCAGTGAACCCAGCCACTGTCTCTCCTGGACTCTCAAGTGGCTGCTCTTCTTGACTTCCTGGCTCTACAGGTAGGCTATGTCACTCTCTACAGTTCAGGCTGCAGTTTTCCTACAGAGACTATCTCTGAGATTTGTCTCTTTCACAGTTTCCCTCTCAGCTGAGTTCAATTTTACTTATTTAACAGGTTTTTTATACTGCTTTATCATTTCAGTCAAAGTGGTTTATATTGTAACTTAAGCTTGGTAATGTACATTAAACAGGGACATTGATAACTTGGCTTTTTCTGAGGCAGTGGAGGGTTAAGTGACTTGCCCAAGGCCACAAAGAGTGCTAGTGGGAATCAAACCTTGGCCTCTTTGTTCCCAAGCCAGTGCTCTAATCGTTAGGATACTCCTCCACTTCCACTTGATTTCCATTGCAGCCCTTCATTGACTCCCAGGCTCAGTTTTTTCACCTTTCTTATGGCTCTCTGGACTGTCTCTCTCTGCTTCTGCTGAACTCTCCCTTTTCTTTTTCTGCTCTCTTCAGTATTTACCTTCAGTGTCCCTCTCAGGCCCCCCTACTGCCCTTCAGTGACTCTGCTCTTCCTCAGGCACTTCATGGAGACTGCTTCCTCTTCTGTTCACTTCTCTTGTCTTCACCTTTCTGCATTTTCTCTCTGAGGAGTGAGGATGAGGGGTTCCCTTCTGTTTTCCTCAATTCTCTCTCTCTCCAGAGCCATTTTTCTTCCTCAGCACATGAGCCCTTTGATCTTCCAGCACATGCCTCCTTCTTCAGCATATGCCTACATGCTCTCTATGTTCTACGATGACAAGCACTGAACTTCACATTCTTGTCACTCTTATCTTTTTTCTCTTCTGTTCTTCCATGTAAAGCTGGGCATCTCCCTCTTCTCTTTGGTGGGGTGGGGTCATCGTGCTCCTCCAATGTCACCTCTTTCTTTAGCTCTACTTCCTTTAAAGGGCTTTTTCCTGTGAGTCACAGTGCTCTGGGGGGAGGGGGAGGAGTCTTCTGTCCTGGCTTGCTGTGAGTAGGGCTGGCAGAAACATTGATGTGCCTGCCCTGTTCCAGGCTGTGGCTCTTATGGCTGCCTGATTTACTCCTCTCTGGGCCAGCCTGGTGCTCCTCTCCTCTTACTGCAGCTATGGGGGTCTGTGCTGTCCTACTGCTGGAGCTGGGGCTTCCTTAAGAGTGCTGGCAAGGTGTGACTTCTCCTTCGCCACTCTCTCTGCTATTCCCTTGTCTGTTCCTTAGGGTTCCCAGATTTTTTGAACACGTGTGTGTGTGGTGAACATAGAACATAACATAGTTAGTAGAGGGAGGACACCTTGGTTCCAGGTTTTAGCAACAAGCTATCCTTCCCCCCCCCCCCCCAATCCATCCCATGACAGCAACAATATCCCTTCCAAGCAGACAAATCGGCAGGGAAATAGAACAGTGATGTATTTCCCCCATACTTTTCAAAATATAAAGATAATGGGCCCGATATTGCATTTGGCAGGCCTATGTGCCGTAGCTACCTAGCCTACCCGCCGACCCCTTAATCCCAGATTTTCATTTCTGCAGCGACGACAGGGTTCGCCACACAGCCGGAAAGCCGCCAAGCTTAACCGGGCAGCAGAGATTTTGGATGCTACCCTGTTAGCCCCGGTGCCTTAAAGATAGTTGAGGATTTTCCTCGCCTATGTTTAAGGCGCAGAGCCCTAACTGGGCAGTATCCAAAAGTTCTGCTACCTGGTTAGTGCCATTCCCCATCTCCGCTCCGCCCCAACACACCCGATGATAACCGACACGTAGGGGACTTAATCGGTGATTTTCAAATACACTAGCCGTGTACGTGCATTTGAAAATCCACGATTGAGGCATTTATATGGTTAACATGGGCTGTTAATCATGTAAATGCCTTAAAAAATTAGGCCCAATGGATATACATTCTAAAAACTGACATATTCAAATCATTAAATTATAAAATACATTTTTTTTCTATTCCTTCTGTCCCCATTGCTAGAATTGGGGACAGGAGACTGCCAAACATGTGGGGGTCGGGAACACAGGTCTAAAATCAGGGACAATCCCCGAAAATCGGGAATATTTATTTATTTATTTTATTTATTTGGTTTTATATACTGCACTATTTAGAAATCAGCGTGGTTTACAAGGAACAAAATCATATATTACATAGTTTTCGAAGAATAGGTACAGTGAACATAGAACAGATATTACAGATAACAGTTACATTTCAATTACAACAGGGGGAGTCAACTTGGGTAGTAATTGGGGCGAACTATTTACACGATGGTAGTGGGCCATGAAGGGTAGTTGGATCTGGCTGAGGGAAGGAGCTTGGTCAAATCAGGATATCTGGTAATGTTACTGTTTCTACTTCAGGCCAGGGGAAATGCTCTGGCTTGAGTCCACGGCTCTGCTCCAGCCACTCTTGCATGCTGCAATTATGGCATCATCAGCAGGGCTACTTTTATCCGCCCTGCAGCTCTTTAAATGAGTCTCATGTCCTCCAATTTCCTTATCCTCAGAAGCCAGCTCAGCTCTGGGTTTGCGAAAGTAGTGTCTGGCTCCTCTCCATTGGAGCTGCTTTGGGGGACCACGGTGGCATGTCCCCAAATAGAAAAAGTTTATTTTACTTGTTTACCTAATCAATAATGATATTTGAACTAAAATAGCAGTGGTCCCAGTACAGATCTCTGGGGCACTCCAGTATGAGAAAATTGACCATTTAGTTTTACTTTTCTGTTTTCTATCATTTAACCAGTTTTCAATCCACAATAGGACATAGGGGTATGTTTACTAAACTCCGAAATTGTGCGGGGCCGCGGTAGTGTGCCTGTGCTATATAAGGAGTGGGCGGTTCAGGCAGAAAAAAGAAAAAAACCGGGAGAAAGCGACCGTACTTGTGCGCGTCGCGTTAATGTGCGGGGTCCACATTAGCGCGTGGAAGGCTAAGTGTCGTGCTGCTGGGCACACAAAGAAGCAGAGCTGTAGTACAACAGAGAAGACACTGACCAATAGTGCAGGGGCCATGGGTTCAATCCCCCATTATGCACATCACAAAAGGTTGGCTGAAGCCTTAACTTTAATGGCTAAAAGTGCTTTAGGAGGCATATTAATTTTGGGCGGCATAAGGCGGCGCACTGTTATTTTGGGCGTCATAAGGTGGCGCACTGTTAATTTTGGGCGGCATAAGGCGGCGCGCTGTTAGATTTGGGCACCATACGGCGTTGCGCTGGTAATTTTGGGCGGCAGAAGGCGTTGCGCTGCTAATTTTGGAAGGCCTAAGGCAGTGCGCCAATATCCAAGCACAGAAACAGAGCCACAGCACAATGGTGAAGACACTGGACAATGGTGCAGGGAGCAGTGGTTCAATCCCCCACAGTGCCTAATGAATAAGGCTCCCTGAGGCATTATTTTAGGAGGCATATAAATGAGGGGCGGCATAAGGCGGTGCGCTAATGTTTAGGAGGCATTGTAATAATGGGCGGCATAAGGCGGCGCGCTGATGTGTAAGCACGGGAACAGAGCCACAGCACAATGGTTAGGACACTGACCAATGCTGGAGGAAGGCTCTTCTATGGTTCTGTGTCTGCCTGGACACATCAGGGAAAATAGAAAGCTTATGGCCATAAAAAAGAAAATCCTTTTTAGGAAAAAAGGCCTTCAAAATGGAAGCCTTATCCGAAAAATTGGCCAAAGTAACTACCAGAGTAGCACGGGTGGAGATAGACGTCTGAGAATTTTCCAAAAAGTTAGTCAAATCTAAAAGAGTACCCTCATCCTCCCGTGCTATACTGGGTTCCCCGGTGGAAATCCGAGCAGGTAAATAGAAGGTTCGATCAATCATAACAGTATCGGCACTAGAGAGCAACAAAATCTCTTTACAATATTGCCTAAACAATAAAATAGGAGATAATAAACGCGTTTTTGGAAAATTTAATATACGTAAATTTTTTGCCCTGGAAGCATTCTCTAAGGCCTCTAGCTGCTGATAAAACATCAAAGTATCCTTCAAGGCTGATTCACTGGCTGACTGCAATGAGACAACCTGTGTATCAAGCCTATCAGTACGTTGAGATAACTGATTAACAGATGCCTCTACATTATGCAATTTATGAGAAACTTGTTGAGAGAAAACAGCAGTCTGAGACATAAATTGTGTTAACAATAAATTGGTAGCTGAAACTTGCTTCCAAATATCTGTAAGAGTTACTTCTTCAGGATTTTCTACTTGAGAAAAAATAAGATTTTCAGGAGCAACAACTGCCGGTATAGGAACAATTGAAAGTACCTCATGAGATGTAGTTGACACAGAAACAGGAATCTCCTCCTCCTCTCCTGAGGAGGTAGACACCACAGAAGAGGACGACGTTTCAACGGAGGCTTGAGAAGATCCTGGGTTGGGCGGGGGAGTCCTATCGATAGAACTGAGGGTAATCCCGGATCCAGGCGACGAAGAGTATTGATCTGCTGAAGCACGCTGAGGCAAAACCACCACATGCTGATCCATAGGACCAGTAACAACGGAAGGAGTAGAAGTAGCAACAGCTGACGATTTAACAGATGGATTCCCCTGTGCCTTTTTACTCTTCCTTTTCGCATGACCTCGCGGCATACCCTCTGCGACAGATACTCTGAGCCCCGAATTGGCACCGAAGGGGCGTACCCCCTTTGGTCACGCCCCCTTCGGGCACGCGCCCGCAGGCCGCGTTCGCGGCCGCGAAAGCAGCCGACGCTGTTATATGCTGCCGGGGCCAACCGGGTCAATCAGGAGGGACCTGCTGCAGCCAATCAGATTCATACAAAAATTGTATTGGTCTTTTTGGAGTAATAAACCTATGGTTCAAATCGCAATAATTCACTCCACCTTAACTTTCGGCTGTGTTGAGAAGAAACTGTGATGTTACTCTTGAACAGACTCAACCTTCCGCTATGTAGTCTCAGACCAACATCGCGCTCTTGATCACATATACTAGTGAAACCAGATAGCGCTGATTAGCATCAATGACTACAGCTTCTAGTCATTGATGCTAATCAGCGCTATCTGGTTTCACTAGTATATGTGATCAAGAGCGCGATGTTGGTCTGAGACTACATAGCGGAAGGTTGAGTCTGTTCAAGAGTAACATCACAGTTTCTTCTCAACACAGCCGGAAGTTAAGGTGGAGTGAATTATTGCGATTTGAACCGCAGCCAATCAGATGGCAAAACGCTGCCGCTGAACTCCGGTCTCCAAACAGCTGACTCTCACCTCCTGAAAGCAGCCGACGCTGTTATATGCTGCCGGGGCCAACCGGGTCAATCAGGAGGGACCTGCTGCAGCCAATCAGATGGCAAAACACTGCCGCTGAACTCCGGTCTCCTAGGGTGGTGGCTGGAGGAGGTACCTTCTACCTTAGGTTTCCTTGTAAATGTCTGGTGACTATTCAAGGAGTTAGTTATGTTTATTCTGATCCTTCATTGTTGGAGTCGCTTCTGGTATCATTGCAGGCTTGAGTGATATTATTTTTTGTGAGAGTATATATTATTGTGGGAAATGTGGTTGGTTGAGCGTGGTAGCCTTAGTTTCGCTCCTGTGCTCCTCTTATGCTTTCTCTTCATGATGTGGGCTAGGTAGTGATATGTATTTTGACTTGTATTGTTGTAAATTATTTTTGATTTATTTTATTCATATCATTATTACTCATTGTCTTGTGTTATTGGTTGTAATAATTTAAAACTCAATAAAGATTATATTGATAAAAAGGACACTGACCAATGGTGCAGGGATCAGGGGTTCAATCCCTCACAGTGCCCAGTGAGTGAGGCTGGCTGAGGCATTATGGATTATGGGGATGAGTGCTGTAGGAGGCATAGTAGTTTTATTTTATTTATCAGTACTAGCAAACGCACTCTCAAAGCGTGTTAACATAAGGCGGCCCATAAGGCACATGTTCAAGTTCACTGTCCGCCAAGGCACCCTAGAATGTCCCCTATAGCTCACCATATATGTTGCGTCACAGGATAATATATAGTGCGCCCTATATGGACGGCAACCATAAGGTGCCATATAGGGTGCACTATAAAGCACCCTCAGAGGCACCCTATGGGTACAGTACGCTGAGGGTGTTTTTGCTGGCAGCAACATATGTACATTAAATAAAAAACAACTTTGGACATCCCAATCAAATAACCCCACTGTGGGTTTGAACCCATGACCTCTAGCTTCACAGGTAGTGACGTAACCATTGGGCTACAGCTGTCAGCAAGCCCCTGGCTGGCTGCAGAGAGCCTGCACGTCACCACACAGACAGTCTGCTGTGGTAACCAGGATAGAGTTAGGCCACCCGTACCCATGCTGCACTGCACATGCAAATCAGCTGTCCACAGATGAACACAAGATGGGGAATGCACCCCAACAGCTCCCCGGCGTGGTAGGGGGAAGTGGCCGTGTGCACCCACACAGCACCTCGGCCTGGTAGGGGGTACTGACCGGGTGTTTTACTGGCACAGAGTAGCTACACACCGTCACATTGTGCAGGTACTGTGCTCACCCTGAGGGTGTGAGGAGGCGCCCAGAACCAGGTCCACAACACCCTCCATGGCTGAAAGAGGCCATGCCAGGGCTCCTAAGCAGTACTAAACTGTGAGATAGGTAGTTTCTGCAGAAACACCTTGGATATCTTTCTGTCTTAGTCAGGGGAACCCCTTATGGACACCTAGGTGGGCTATGTACCCCTCCCTGTTGAAAACAGGGTCTCCTATCAACAGATCCACATTCTACCTCCCTGCAATGGTGGCAGTAGAGTGGACCATCAACCCCAGTCCTACAGGGCAGTCAAAGCAGCTCTATACACATCCATAACACAATATCAGACAGATATTAGGACTGGATATACTAAGCTGCACCCCACCACTATCTGATATTCTCCTGCAGCAAGCCATCAGCCACTGCACCCTGCAAGGCACCCCATCAAGACACAGACCAGCTGAAAACAGTCTGCTAGCTAGTCCTGGTGGAAATGCATGCACACAGAACTAGGATGGCAGTGCACACCAGCAGATAAGTCAGTGACTGGGCCTCAAAAGGAAACCCATATATATCACATGAGAGAAATACTATATAGCACTATGGGGGTGCCTAGACATGCTGTGGTCACTGCACAGTCAGGGTGAGTGTGATCCCCCAGTGGGACAGACAGAGGCCACCCTGTCTGTGTAGGTGGTGGCCGGCCACGACAATGTCCCAGGCAGTGCCCTATGCCCTGTGCAGATGCATCCTGGCCAGGCCACCCTGTCTGAGCTATACCCATGGTACCTTGCTGCTCATTATGCACATTGGCAGGCCAATACTGGCAACAGTGCTGGCAGTGTGGGCTGTGGAAGGTGTTTGCAGCCAACACACACTGTAGAGACAGACACACACTCCCACACGTATGCCAGCATTGTGCTACTATAGAGGAGTTTATCAGCCTTGCCCACCACACCAGTCCTGGGCACGGTACAGGCATGGATATGGTATGCAATACTGTTGGGGGTCACTCCCCAGGGTGGTGACCACTGTCAGAGGCAAGACCTGAAGCACACACCGCAGACATCAGAAAGATTGTTATGATGGAGCTCACAGAGCAAACTGTGCTTAACGTAGGAATGTCTATCTGCCAGTACTCATAGCAAACGTTTGAGAGCTGTGTACCATATACCCAGGTGTAGGGTGGCATTGCTAAGGTATGCATGTGCTAGTATTGGGAGATGCACGCAGGGCCCAATGTCCTGCCTCTCCAGGAGGCATTGGCCAATGGGGCCTGTGGGTGTGGGTGTGTCTGCCCCTGTTGGCTGCTGCTTTACAGCAGAGGTTCCCAACTCCAGTCCTGGTGTGCCTAACACTGTTCGGGTTTTCCTGCTGTCCCTCATGAATATGCATGAGCAACATCTACATGCCATGGGGGTGGTGCATAGATATGCAGCACAGGCATTTGTATTAGAGGCAGCATGGAACCTGAATGGTGTGTGGTCCTCCAGGACTGCATTTCAGAGACTCTGCTCTAGGTAATGCCCCTGTTCATGGTGTCTGTGCTGGGTGTGGTAAAAGATAGGCATATTACCAATGCGTATGTCCTCAGCAATAAAGGTTTGTCCTTACTATCACGGTTTAGTTGTGGGAAAAATATGTGGACAGGATTGGCAGTAGCCCCAGCTGGGATTTGAACCTGTGATTCTCTGGTCTTAGAGATACTGGCTCTGTCTGCTGCACCACACTGTGGCCACAGAGATAGTGCAGTCCCTGGAGATAGGGAACCTGATCGAATGAGTCGGAAACCCTGCTCTGCACATTTTTACTGTGGGCTCATTCACATTGTCCGGAGACAAACGTGCAAATGAACCCCGCAAATGACAGCGAAAAAAGGGGGAATAAATATAACCAAGCTGGGCAACAGTGATATTAATGGGCAAACATAAAAGAACTCCCAGGAAAGCTCCAACAAAAGGAAATGATTTTTGGAAGGGTCTCCGCTGTTTTTGGGGCTTTCCTGGGTGTGTTTTTTATTGTTGCCCATTGCTAGCACTGTTCCCCTGCTTAATTATAATTTTTAGGAATTTGTTGAGGTCATTTTCAGGTTTTATTTGCACTTTTGTTCTGTGCACATGTATCACACTGCTCACGTTTTGTAGGTTTCCCCGGTTTTGCTGTACATTGCTGACGGAAATGGTTTCTCTTCCCTTTAAATGCACTCTACCGCGAGTGTTTCACTCGCGGTAGTTTTTACATGGAAATTCGGCCCCGATAATGTGCGGGGAGCCTCTCCCCTCCCCTTCCCCGCCCATTAACCCCGTCTCTCCACCCTCGGGAGCCTTCCTCCGCCCTCCGTAAGCCATTACACGCCTCTATCGCACATTTGCGGGCCCCGTACTTGTGCGGGGCCCGTTAGTGTGACGCACACGTGTACGGCCCACTTAAGAGCACTTAAGTGCGTCATTGCCATGTGCTAATGTGCGGTGCGCAAATGTGCGGTGTTTAGTAAACATACCCCATAGTCTCCTATCTCATGACTTTTTCATTTCCTCAGGAGCCTTTTATGAGGTGCTTTGTCAAACGCTTTCTGAAAATCCAGATATACTATGTCAACCGACTCACCTTTAATGTACATGCTTATTCAAACCTTAAAACAAATGTAGCAGATTAGTGAGGCAAGACTTCCTTTGATTAAACCCATGTTGGCTTTGTCCTATTAAACTATGGCTATCTACATGTTCATTTTATTTTTATTAGGTTCAACAATAGGCATACAAGTATAACGCATGCAATGAAAACTACATTGGGGATTTACACAAAAAGCCACAAAGTCATAAGAAGAAATAAAAAGTACTGTTAAACAAAAGAAATTCTGTGAGCAACAAGGCAACCCCTGGAAGGGCCCATCTAAGAACATTCTTTAAAAGAAAAAGGAGGAATAGCCTAATTAATTACTGATAGATGATAGTTTCTCAGTCTTTGTTCTTCTGACTACCAGAGGCAGCAGGTTGCTCCATCGGAGATCCAGAATTTAGGAAAAAATGTGATTGCTATGGCTCAAAGAAAATATATCTCATGTCCTGAAATCTCAATAAACATTAACAGGTCTATCTAAGAACAAATGATGCCCCCAAAGCCCAAACCTCCTGGCCCATCTGTATAAATCCAAATTTTAGCACCCATATAAAGAGCCTGTTGGTGATGAAAGAACATATCTTTGGTCCTGTAGGAACACCAAGGTCCCGAGTAGATTTCCACTCCATCTTACTGTCCCATCTCTCCGAGATTGGCATATGTGCCACAGTTCTTACATGGTTTGCACCCTTTTTGTCCAATCAGACCTATATGGTAAAGCCTGGTCCTTCCCTTTCCAGTCAATATCCATTGACTCGGGGAGTCCTAGAGGCTCTGTGTTCCTGCCCCTTTTTTTTACTTCTTCCTGAGAACCTTAACAACTTTAATACACAAAACTTTCATAACCGCATAAAGAACATAAGAACATAAGAAATGCCATACTGGGTCAGATCAAGGTCATCAAGCCCAGTAACCTGTTTCCAACAGTGGCCAATCCATTGCCTATACCGAACCTTGCTCTCCTGATCTTACTGAACTTAGCAGTTGTCTAATCAAAGTTTTGGTATGGCTTAGGGCTAATCAACTGAAACTGAATCCCCAAAAGACTATAGTCATGTAGCTCACTGATGGAGCCACGCCTCCAGCTCTTTCACCCAGCTCATAGAAACATAGAAACATGGCAGCAGGAAAAGACCACATGGCCTATCTAGTCTGCCCTTCCATATAAACCACTACAACAGTCCTCTTATTTCAAATATCTCGATGTCTATCTGGGCATAGAACTTTCTTTTTCGAAGCACGTCAGTTCTATAGTTAAGAAATCTTTTCTGGCTGTGCATCAATTTTGCACCCTCCATCCATTCCTTGATCATGCCGCTCAAATACCTTTTCTCTCAGCTGTATCAAATCACTTCTCGAATATTGTAACTCAATCTATGCTGGCCTTTACCAATCAGAACTCAAGGGTCTTCAGTCTATTCAAAACACTGTTATCAGGATCCTATGTCACTCCATTTCTTTTTCAAAATCACTGGCTTCCTGTGTTCCATTGAATCCATTATAATATGCTTTATTAATACACTGAATACTTTACACTGAAACACCCTCCTATCTCGCCTCAGCAATCTCCCTGCATGCACCTGCCAGGGTGCTGTGTGATCTCCATGGCCATCCCCTCTCAAGCAGCCTCTCAAGCGAGGTTAGAGAACACCAGACGTTCGGCCTTCTTTTTTGCTGCTCCTACCTTATGGAATGCCCTACCATTAGGTCTGCAAAATGAATCCTCATTTAAAACTTTTACAACCACTTGTTTACCTTGACTTTCAAAGGTGGCTGAATTGGGTCAGCGCACTGTCTGGGCTTAGCAGGAAAGGGTACTGCCTACATGCAATCTTCTTTCCTGGTATCTTTTCTATGCAACCATTGTAGTTCTATTTTCTTTTTAATTTGTAATTTAGCTTTTTATTGTAAACCGCCTTGTCAGAACCCCCGAGAGGCGTTATATTAAGCATAAATAAACATAAACTATATAGTGTTCTCCAACTGTAGATCTCTCTGAAAAAAGTGAAGATACCCAAACTATCTACAAAGTTTTCCATGGCTGGAACTTCATCAGTGCCTCTTCCCACCTGAAACAGAGATGGCAGGTAGTAGACCCTACTCACAGAGGGAACAACCACATCAGATTTCTTTTTAAAGCTTTGCATAATATGGCTCCAGTGTATATTGAGAGGCTTGTTCACTGGTATGTTCCCGCCAGGGTATTGCAGTCGGAGGATAGGGGATTGTTGGGTGTTCCAGGTGCCGGCCCCTGTACTTTGGAACTCACTTCCCCAGGAGTTGCAAATGGAGACCAATTTTAAAGTATTTAAAGCACAGCTGAAAACATATATCTTTAGGCAGACTTTTGAGTGGAATTAAGGGAATTGATGTATGAGGCTACTTATTTTTCTGTTGGGTTTTGTAATTTCTGATGTTTGTAAACTGCTTTGAGCATCTTTTGGATAGGTGGTATAGAAGTATAATGAAATAAATAAATATTCAAAACATCTTTAAGATGTTTTTAAGCAACAATAGGAGTAATTGAAGACATTTTTGGAAAATTGAATTCTCTCAGCTTTAAGGTCTTGGCTGCATTCTCAAGGTTTTCCACTTTCCCTACTAGAGCCCCATATCCTGCACCAATCCTTCCATTTCATATCGTTGCTGGGACTTTTGTTCTAAAGCTATGACCCACCCAATCACAGCCAAATAATCAGTCCACTTCAAATAAAGTTTGGAATGAATATTCACCACAATATTAGTTAAGGAAACCAGTCTTTTCGAATGATGCAACCACTGGCCACACACTGTCTAGGGTCACACCAGGGAGGCCTCAATAAACTTGTTTTATTAACTAATGGTTCTAAAACCACTTGTACCTCAGGGGTTGCTAGCTTTGGCATCATAATTCCACCTTCTCAGATATCCAAGTTACACTGCGCTGCTTCCACAGTTCCCTCTGTCATAGCTTCAATGTCCAGGCAACCATTCTAAATGAGTCACATTCCTGATGACATGGCAGCATCCCCATCAGACCCACTGATTATCTCCACTGAGATTGCATCATGCTCACCACCAACCACAGAGCCTCGGGACAGAACTAGCCATCTGCTCCCCTGGACTAAGTGTTACATCAAGGTCTAATGCAGGTGAAGCTTCAGAACCACCTGCAACATCAGACCATTCAAGCGTTGCATTAGGTATCTAGTAGAGGAGCTCAGGCATGTATGATACTTTGCTATACAAAGGTCACTGCCTGGAGGGACTGGTGAAGCTCCCTATCCTTCTCCTTCTTCTCCCCCCTGATGAGCACTGAGTGGAGATCAATGGCAGAAGTAAGAGCACAACCTCACACATTTTCCTCCCAAAACACCATCTTGGTCCCCCAATCATCAGTACAATGTGTATGTTCAGTAATTTTGTTTTTATAATAGTTTTTATCATTTTACCTGGCAATGATGTCAGGCTCACTAATTTGTAGCTTCCCAGATCGCCTCTAGAACCTTTTTTAAAAACTGGCATTATGTTGGACACCCTTCAATCTTCAGATACTATGGATAATTTTAATAATAGTTTGCAGAGTACTAATGGTAATTCTGCAATTCCATTTCTCATTTCTTTCAGAACTCTGGGATGTATACCATCTGATCCAGGTGATTTGCTACTCTTTCGTTTGTCAATATGTGCTATTTCACCTTCCAGTATGGTTTACAACAGACAATTTAGCAAAGACAAAGGCAATACAAATTTTGAGACACCCTCCCCCCCCCCCCATCATCCCAATTATCCTCCCCAATTAAAGCTTGTCTAAAATAATAATCCTTCAAACTCTTCTGAAAAACCTTAAAATCTTCCATTTCTCTCAGTTCCCTAGGAAGCACATTCCAAAGCAGAGGGGGTTTTAACTGAAAAGGTCCTATCATAATGGCACATTTTCCTCACAGATTTTACTGGATGGTGCACTTTCCTCACAGATTTTACTGAGGTAATAGACAGCAGCCTGTCTCCTTGAAAAAGTAACAACCTAAATGCTGTAAGGACTTGTGTAAAGTCAGTTTAATGTGATCAAACCTGTGGAGCCCTTTAATGAGCCTGGCTGTGTTATTCTTTACTAGTTACACCCACTGAAGGCCTCTCTGAGGGAGACCAAACAGCAGAGCATTGCATTTGTCTAGCCATTATAAGACTAAGGTCCTACTGTAATTACTGCCTCCAAATGAGATGACAATAAATAAAGGTGCATCTGGCAAAATACAAAATGAGCTCTTCACTATCTTTGTGACCTAGACAGTCAAGTTAACACCACTGTCAGTATCAACTCCATGATCAGGACTGACTTTCTTAAGTGTCTAATTCCCTCCCACTGCTCAAAAGGTGTCCCCCTGCCAACTATAGCAAGTTAATCTTAACAGGGGGTTTTTGTGCTATCAAGTCAGTGTTGACTCATGGTTCCCCAGCTATCTCTGAGGTTTTTTGGAAATGTATCACTGGAAGTAGATTACCAGCCTTTTCTTCTGAGGCAATAGAAGGTAAAGTGACTTGCCCAAGGTCACAAGGAGTGCCAGTGGGAATTGAACCCCTGACCTTCTGGGTACTAGGCAGTTGCTCTAACCACTAGGCTACTCCTCCATGAACCTTAGCAGTATTTAGCTGCAAATGCAGGTTGAAGAACCAGCCCTGAAATATTGCCATCCTCTCTTAGATAGCTTATTGAATCTTTAGGAAACGGGATAAGCACCTGGACATTGTCAGCATAAACACAGAATGTAAGGCCAGCCTTATACATAGCTCTACACAGAGGGACCAAATAGATTTTAAATAAATAAGGTGAAAGTATCAATCCCTAGCCTGATCCTCCACTTTTGAATGTAGCAGTCTTCTGAACATGAAAAGGAAGACTATTCCAAAGGGAAGGAGCAATAAAAAATGCAGAGTGGCAAGTGACTTCGCATTTGGCCTTGGATGATGGTGGTCTACACCGCCTATGGTCACAAAGAGAGCAAAGAGTGCACAAAGGGAAATAGAGAGAGGAGAGATATGCTGGGGCTTCACTGTGTAAAGTTTTAAACATAAGAGAGAGAATTTTGTATTGAATGCATGCTGCAACCAGAAGCCAGCGATGGTGCATAAATAATGATGTAACATGATCGTATTTATGAGCATTAGAAAGGAGATGAAATGCTATATTTTGCACTGTTTGAAGATGTTTCAGCGCATGCTCAGGGAGACCGGTATAAGCAATAGTCCAAATGGGACATTGTGAGGCTCAGAAAATCCATAGCCTGGGCTGTGGAATCCAGATAGGGACAAATAGCACAAAAACGACAGATAATGCTAAAGGAAGATATTACTACAGAGTCAATTTTAATCTGACCTCTGTGGTGAGTAAATTAATGGAAATGTTGCTAAAACAGAGGATAGTGAGGTTTCTGGACTGCAGGATCCAAAGCAGCGTGGGCTTACCAAAAGTAGGTTTTGTCAGACAAATCTGATTGATTTCTTTGACTGAGTCACCCAGAGAGTTGGACCAAGGGAGAGCCCTAGATGTGGTATACTTAGATTTCAGTAAAGCCTTTGACACCATTCCACACAGGCGACTTATAAATAAAATGAGCTCCCTAGGGATGAACCCTAGAGTGAGTGACTAAGTTAGAAATTGGTTGAGTGGGAGGTGACAAAGAGTACAGGTAAATGGAGCTCACTCAGAGAAAGATGTTACCAATGGTGTGCCGTAGGTCTGATTCTTTTTAACATTTTTGTTAGTGATATTGCAGAAGGGCTGTCAGGTAAGATTTGCCTCTTTGCAGATGATATCAAAATCTGCAATAGAGTAGACACCCAGGAAGAAGCAGATAACATGAGGTGAGATCTAACTAAGCTTGAAGAATGTTTGAGAATTTGGCAGCTGAGATTTAATGCTACAAAATGCAGGGTCACGCATTTGGGATGCAAAAACCTAAGGGAGTGGTATAGTTTAGGGGTGAAGTACTGTCCATGAAAGAAGAGTGGGGTGTGATTGTTACTGAAGATCTTAAAGTGGCTAAACAGGTAGATAAGGCAAAGGTAAAAGCCAGAAGGATGCTTGGGTGCACAGGGAGAGGAATGGCCAGCAGGAAAAAGGAGGTGATAGTACTTCTGTATAAGTCTTTGGTGAGACCTCATTTGGAGTATTGTGTGCAATTCTGGAGACCATACCTTCAAAAGGATATAAACAGGATAGAGTCTATGCAGAGGGTGGCTACCAAAATGGTCAGCAGTCTTTGTATAAACCATATGGGAACAGACTTAAAGATCTCATTATGCATTCTTTAGAGGAAAGATGGAATAGAGGAGATATGATAGAGCTGTTTAAATACCTCCATGGCATAAATACATAGGAGGAGAGCTTCTTTCAATTGAAAAAAAGCTCTACAAAAAGGGGCCATAGGATGAAGGTGAAAGGGGATAGACTCAGGAGTAATATGTGGAAATATTTCTTTCCAGAAAGAATGGTAGATGCATGGAATAGTCTCCCAGTGGAGGTAGTAGAGACGAGGACAGTATTTGAATTCAAGAAAGCATAGGGCAAACACAGAAGATCTCTGAAGGAAAAAAGGGACCATAGTAGTTGTTATGGAAGGGCAGACTACAAAGGTCATATGGTCTTTTTCTGCCGTCATGTTTCTATGTTAATTTGTTGGGAAAAGAAAGTTTAGGGTTAATAATAATATCAAGGTATTTAGAGGTAAGTGTAATCAGAAGTCGTTTAATACATATGGGGCTGATTGAAGGGGCATGTTATGATCCTGTAAGCCAGGTGGCCATGCTCTTCCCAGGACTGAGTCAGAGGCAATTATTCAAGAGCCATTGGGTTACTTTTACTAAGCAGGAGTTAATCTGGGAATATTATCCGCTAAGGACCAGCAGGGTCTCAATACTGTGGGATCTCCCAGCCTGCCTATCATCCATTATGTGAAACTTATCCAAATAGTCTATCAACTGACATACTACTACTGTAATAGCAAATGCCGTGAAAAGCTCTTATTCAATCACTCACCCACAGAAGGAAAACTCACAGACAGGCTGGAATGCAAACAGGATCTTTAATGTGCACACAGGCCAGACAGAGATACCAGCAACCTCCATAAGAGTCTGAGCCCAGAGGGACGTCCTACAAAGCCTTATATACAGTACAGTTTTAAACTTATTCTACAATCCCATTTGCCACAGGTATTTCCTGCCCACCAATCAGCAGCCCCTGGGGAAGGTACCTGGGTGACCTGTCCAAACCGGTGTGCTCTGGTCTGTTGATTTCTGGGCTAGGGGATATTGTGCTCAGACCTGAAGTGGGGGAAGGGTGTCCACTGAAATAGCAGGCTGATTACTTTATGTAAAAACCTTATGGCTTGCCGCATGGCTTGGGGGAAGGGCTACCTACAGCTAAACCTCATGGCTTGCCGCATGGCTTGGGGGAAGGGCTACCTACAGCTAAACCTCATGGCTGCCTCATTCCCCCCTTTTTAAGTGGGACCTCAACCGCTAGAGGCGGTTGAGGGCTGTATTTGGGACAGGGCCATGACAGTGGTAACCACCTTGCGTTCTACCAGGGTATCAAAGGTGGTGGTCATGAAGCGGTAAAGAATGGGGATACAACATGGCAGAATGGCACATAGCAGTAAATGAAAAGAACCCCTACCACTGGGATTTTTAGTCCCCCTGGCCAACTGAACCACTTCATAAACCACCCAGGACCCATGGACAGGTAACTAGATCACTTAGGTCTTGGATAGGGTGTTCAATGGAAACACTTGCATCAGTGAGTTTAAAACAACACGTACCCTATACCCTCTATAGAAACTCCTGCACAACGTTTTTGTTCCGTGTGCAAAAGTTGCTGTTCTGACTGTAAAAGGTTGCAGGGCCTGCAGAGGCCTCTTTCCTTTGGGACAAAGGAGGGCCGTGTGCAAAAAGTCTGCAGAGGCTTCTTTCCTTTGGGGCAAAGGCTCTTTCCCTGGGATCCACCCTTATCAGCATATTAATGGCTTTTTATTCTTGCTAGAGTTGAGTCATTCTGGCTGCACCCTGCCATTCCCTTTGCTTCATTAATCACTGGCACTGTAATCTTCAGGGCATATGAGAACTTTGTATCACCAGCTTTGTTTGGCCTGTTTAACCTGTTCAGGCCTGGCATGTCTTTTCTTGTGCTGGGTCCATTTTCTGTGCACTTTCAGGCCTGACCTGTTTCTTAGCTAGGTCCATTCTCTGTGCACTTCTGTTCAGAGTATGGTTCCCCTGGCTTTACTCTTGTTGTGCTGGGCTCTGGGTACTCATTTTCTTAGCCCACATGCTTTTTCCGTGCCATCATAATGTATTACAGCCTCAGGCAAGGATGCAGCCATACTAGACATACCTATCAGCCAATTTCCCTTCAGTCCCAATTTTTCTTTTTCTTTTCTTGTTTATGGGGGCAAAGGTAATCCCACTAAGGGCAATGGACAAGCAACCATTTGAGACAGATAGGGGTCATCAGAAAAGCAGCTTCTGGTACTGTTCCCTAGGGACAACATACATTGTAATATCATTTTCTTGCAGCTGGTCAATAATATTGAAAACACATAACATGAAAGTATGTCAAAAGCAGCAGTGCTTAATAATGTGATAAAGAAAGCTCTGAGAATAGTACAGCAAAATCTTGAGCTGGTGTGGGTATTGCAGTTGTTGAAGCCGAAATGGCTTGTAGATTTCAGTTACTTTCTAAGACAACAATATTAAAAGGATAACAATACAATCGTTCACAGAAGCCCCCAAAACCCCCCAGTCAGTCCAACAGTTCTTTTTCCTGCCTCTCAGCAGTTCCTCAGGACCTCGCAGTGTGCTCCATCCCTCTCTGAAGTCTAAGTTCTGTTTCTCTCAAAAATTTAAACCTCCCATTCACACATCTCAGTGGTGGGCAGCTCTGAGTTCTCGGGATGATCTGCTCCATCTGGATCCCGGCCACCTCTCTTGTCTTGTGTTACGATTTGGACATTCATTCTTCCAATGTCCCTCCTCTTTGCAGTAGGCACATTGATTGGGGGCTAGGGGAAACCTCGGCCCCCCGTATCCGCGGCCTCGCCCTCGTTCTTCTGTGCTGAACAAAGTAGGAAGCAGTTGTCTAGTGTCCGACCAGGCAGGCTGGTGTGTTTGTATACTACTGGTCATAGGGTCTGTCAGTTCTTGGGGCTTTTCAGTATAGGAAGTAGTAAATACAGCTAATGTCCACTAGATGGAGCTCCAGAATCGCTCTAAGTATATTGGAGTGTAGCTTACATGTGGTCTTTTCAAGATGGCTGCCTCCACGTGCGTTCACACTGGCTCACTCTCCACTCAGATGCCGTAGTGGAGATAGGGACATAAATCAGGCTGGATGGTCCCAGTGTCACATGCCCAGCAGCATCAAGGTACGGGAGCCCCTGTACTTGTTGTAGTGGCAATTGGAGATCATGCGACCGCAGGCGGCAGGCTACCGGGGTGGACGATTCAAGCTCAGCCTCTGTGCTCTTAGGGGAGGAGATGGTGGCACTGGAGGTGGCACCAGGAGTGGGAGGGGAGTCTGAAGATGAGGGGCTGGAATCCGCAGAATCTTCCCTAAATCTGGCATCACCCACCCTAAGAGGAGGTCTTCCTGACTCTTCAGCTAGGGGCGGACCCTGCAGTGGTGCAGATGGGACATGAGGTTGAAGCAGAGGGAGAGGGCGTGGAGGAATGTCTGGAGAGTCCTGTCCCTGGTAGATAGAGGTGGGTGTCCATCCCTTTTTGCGACCACTGGCCGCCACCATTATTCTACACTGATCCTCGTGACAGCGCTGGAACCATCTTAGTCTGAGCTGGCATATGGCCAGCCATGAATCAATATAAGGGAATTGGTCAGGGCGCTCTTTTGCAACAATTTGATGGAGCAAAGACACAGTGGACAGGTCAGTGGACCCCTGGGGAGGCCATAACTTAACTAAGGCTGGCCATTCCCTCTCACACAAAAAGGATAATCTGGAGGTGGAGAGAGGTACCCTGTAATCCTCTCCAAACCCAGATTTAAAATTGAGAAGCATGCACTGTAAGGGCGTTTTTTTCTTTAGACTTTCCCGACCCCATGCTCTAATTCTAGTTCAATAACTAAGTATAGTATACAATGTGGATCAGATCGTCTAACCTAATCTCAATTCGGGGAAAAATGCAATTTACAATAAGAGAAAAAGAAAAATGCAATTTACAATACAGATCCTATCTAGACTTAATCCAGGAAAAATAATACAATTTACAATACAGACCCTATCTAGTCCTAATTCAGGAGAGGAGAGAGAGACAAAAAACACAAAATATTTTTACAATATAGGTCTTGGCAATTTACAAAATATATATAAGCTAGCTATTCTTAAAATGTCCACCAGATGGAGCTCCAGGATCACTTTAACCATGAGGAATAGTAGTAAATACAGCTAATGTCCACTAGATGGAGCTCCAGAATCGCACTAAGTATATTGGAGTGTAGCTTACACGTGGTCTTTTCAAGATGGCTGCCTCCACGTGCGTTCACACTGGCTCACTCTCCACTCAGATGAGGAAAAAGGAAAAACTATGGACCTCCAGGCCTCTCCTCCAATGGCTCCGCTCTTTTTTTACTCCGGGCCCAAAAGGAAAAACAGGGATCATGGGGGAGCAGAGATTAACGGCGGGCAGCATGGGGGAGTAGAAATTAGCAGCGGGCAGCATAGGAGAGCAGACATTAACAGCGGGTAGCATGGGGGAGCAGAAATCAGCGGTGGGCAGCATGGGGGAAGCAGAAATTAGCGGCGGGCAGCATGGGGAAGCAGAAATCAACATCGGGCAGCATGGGGGAGCAGAAATTAGCGGCGGGCAGCATGGAGACAGCACAGATTAACATCGGAGCACAAGGGCAGCATGGAGACAGCACAGATTAACATCGGAGCACAAGGGCAGCATGGAGACAGCACAGATTAACATCGGAGCACAAGGGCAACATGGAGACAGCACAGATTAACATCGGAGCACAAGGGCAGCATGGAGACAGCACAGATTAACATCGGAGCACAAGGGCAGCATGGAGACAGCACAGATTAACATCGGAGCACAAGGGCAGCATGGAGACAGCACAGATTAACATCGGAGCACAAGGGCAACATGGAGACAGCACAGATTAACATCGGAGCACAAGGGCAACATGGAGACAGCACAGATTAACATCGGAGCACAAGGGCAGCATGTTAGTGAACTCTCTCCTTGCAGTCACACTTCAGAAAACTCCCCACAAGCAGAAAGGAAAGAAGAGAAGCAGCGATCTATTCTTTATCTCAGGTATGTTTAACTTATCAAGTGCTATATTTTGGTTACTTTTAGAAGGTTTTTTTTTTTTTTTTGCAGCGCTTTTAAAAGATCTCAGATTACTGCAGTTCAGATATTACTGGTTTCAGATTACTGCAGTTATTCAGATTTACCGGTATTCAGATACAGGATGAGCAATGGCTTCAGGGCCACTAAGGCCCCTACTAGGACTGCTCGTGCGGTTGATCAGGCCGCTACAGGTTCCCAGAAATTACCAGGACTCACAGATAGAGTACAGAACTAGCCCCAAACAGTAAGGTAGCAGTACTCACCGGAACTCTGATCAGACAGGTAGTTTGGATGCCAGTCTATCCAGCTGGTTTTCAATCGGGGATTCAACCACAGGGACCGACTGTCCAGACAAATCAAGGTGTCCTTCTGAGCACAAAGTGGCCCGGGTGCACCAAGGACCGTTAATCACCTGGAGGGGCCAGTCCCTGACTGGTGGAGGCCCTGATCCTGCAAAAAAGCAGTAGTCTTCCCACCGTGGGTGTGATGAGAGAGGCTTTTCTTTTAATTTTGTTTCCCAGCCAGTGCACCAAATGTAATAGCAAATGCCGTGAAAAGCTCTTATTCAATCACTCACCCACAGAAGGAAAACTCACAGACAGGCTGGAATGCAAACAGGATCTTTAATGTGCACACAGACCAGACAGAGATACCAGCAACCTCCATAAGAGTCTGAGCCCAGAGGGACGTCCTACAAAGCTTTATATACAGTACAGTTTTAAACTTATTCTACAATCCCATTTGCCACAGGTATTTCCTGCCCACCAATCAGCAGCCCCTGGGGAAGGTACCTGGGTGACCTGTCCAAACCGGTGTGCTCTGGTCTGTTGATTTCTGGGCTAGGGGATATTGTGCTCAGACCTGAAGTGGGGGAAGGGTGTCCACTGAAATAGCAGGCTGATTACTTTATGTAAAAACCTTATGGCTTGCCGCATGGCTTGGGGGAAGGGCTACCTACAGCTAAACCTCATGGCTGCCTCACTACCTCCTCAATAACCTTTCCTAAAATGAAAGGTTAAAGATTAGGCAGTAGCTGTCTAATCTTTGAGTCTCCAAAGCAGACCACTTCAAAACAGGAATAATGCTCATCTTTTTAGTGTACAGGAGAAAATAACCCCCTGAAGCGAAGCATTTACAACTTGATGTAAAGGAGTACCCAGATCCTGCAACCCTATATTTATTTATTTAGCTGGGTTTATATACCACCTTTCACTGGGTCAAGGCAGTGTATTGTTGTTGTGTTAGGTGGCTATTCATTGCAGTAGATAGGAAACAGGACAGGGATCAAAAGAAAAAGTCGTAAACATTCTCAACCTCAGACTACAGGGCAGACACTCTCGCTCAACACCCTCTCCCCCTCAACCAAACTTATCAGTGTATCACTGTCTACAGTAAACATATTTCATCTTCTGCTATTTCAGAATCAACCTCTGCACAGAAATACAAAATCTTTACCTCAAAAAGATTTTGTAACTCTTCACTCAAATATATCTTCCTCAGCAAAGAACAAATCAAGGAATTAATTTAGTCTGTCCACTATCACCTTTTCTTCCCTGAGTATCCTTTTTACCCCACAATCATTGAATGGTCCAGCTCACTCCCTCATGGGCTCCTTGCTTGACATGTACCTGAAAGATTTTTATTGTGAGTTTTTGCTTCCATGGAAAGCTTCTTTTCAAATTCTCTTTGCCTGCCATATCAATTATTTGTATCTAACTTGATAGTACTCATGCTGTTTCCCATTTCTACATTCAAATTGCTTTTCTATTTTTGAAAGATACTCATTTGGCTATAATAACTTCTCTCACTTTACCTTTTAATCTTGCCAACAGTCTTTTGGCCTTTGAATTTTTTCCAATGCATGGAATACATCTGATCTATGCTTCCATGATGTTATTTTTAAACAATACCCATGCCTGATGTAAATTCTTAACTTTTGAAGTTGCTCCTTTTTTTTTCTAGCTGTTACACTTACTACTAAATAGTCTTCTCTTCCTCCGGTCGTCCCATTACTTTCTCACCTTCCAGGTAAATAAATGCATTCTTTTTTCAACTGTTTACATTTAGAACAGGGAGCTAAGAACCAGAGAAGCCAGGGTTCAAATCCAGCATCTCCCATTGATGCTCCTTGCGACCTTGGGCAAATCACTTCACCCTCTATTGCCTCATGTACAACTTAAATTAGAAGGTTCATCTGACAGGGAAATAAGTAAAGTATCTGAATTGTAATTTGGTTTGAGACTGGATTTGGAAAAGGTGAGCAATTACCTTTAAAATGTTTTCTGATTATTCCTATATTAATCCAAAAAAAGGTCTTGCAACCTACTAATATTCTAAGATCCACGCAGCTAGTAGGACTCAGTATGTTAGTAGTAGAAATTATCATATTTTCATTATCCCTAGATAATTTAGTCTGATTAGATATAATCTCATGTAGCCTGAGTTGTTTGGAAAAGTGCTAATGTTGGCTCTGTCTGCTTCTGATTGCAGGTTTAACATGTCCTCTACTTCTCTTTTCTCCCTTCATCCCTTCACCATAATCCTTGGTAAATTATTCCCTCTATACCACCAATGCATATCACTCTTCCTAGTCTCCCCATTTTCCCACCCTTATTTCCTAAGCAATCCTCCAGCCTCTTCTTGCTCAAATAAAATCCATAAACTCAATAAAGAATACATTTCATCCAGAAGGTTACCCAATATGGCAAAATTTCCAGAGCCCTCATTCCTATACAATGTTTGCCTTGATTTCCATAATCCATCTTATTGGTACGGTGCCTAACACAAATAGCATTTCAGAAAATAGCACCTTAGAGGTCCTCGCGTTTAAATTGTCACTTTGTTCTCTGCAGTTAGCTTGGAGGACCTGGCCCCATATTATGCATATATCATTGGTACTGTAGGGGAATTGGTAATGAAATATTATGGAGCAATCTAGTATTAGGTCTATCTCCACACTTACGAATTGTTCTGAGGGCAAATATTGACTTTGGTAATGGGCTTTTGGCATTTAATTTATTGACTGCTGACGATCACATGGTCTACTATGCTGGAAATGAAAGACAAAGAAGAAAGGGTATTGCATTTATAATCAAGAAGAAGCTTGTAAGAACTGCATCTTCGATATTAGCCTACCTTTTAAGATAGTATCCTAATCCGTAGTACAAAGCTTACTGTACATATGTTAATAGTTTAAGTTCATATTTCCCTATGTTATCCAAGTTGATTTTCCTGTTCTATGTAAAAACCAAACAGCTTGTGTTATGGTCCTTTGTTTTATGTAAACCGCGCTGATGCTAAATAGTGCGGTATATAAGAGATTGTAATAAATAAATAAATAAATAAACTGTAATGAAATACAATGCAATTAGTAAAGGCTTAATTTCTATTCATCTACAAGGAATGTCCATCAACACAACTATAATTCAGGTATATGTCCCAAGAACAGCTGCAGAAGTGGATGAAGTTGATGAGTTCTATGAATAAGTATAAACTGAAATTGACAGAATATGCAAACAGGATATCCTGATAGTCATGAGTGACTGGAATGCAACCGTTAGCAACAAAGAAGCAGGCAAAGTGTTTGGAAAATATGGACTTGGCAACAGACATGAAGCCGGAGAAAGGCTGATAGAACTCTGCAAGACCAATGATCTATTCATCTAAAATACCTTCTTCCAGCAACCCAAGTAGTGACTGTACACACGGATTTCACCCAATGGATTATACAAAAATCAAATTGACTACATCTGTGAAAGTCAATGCTGAAAAAGCTCTATAACATCAACAAAGGCAAAACCTGGAGCTGACTATGATACAGATCATTAACTACTAGAATGCAAACTCAAGCTAAAGTTGAAAAAGATCAAGCCCCTCATGAATGTAGCAAAATATGACCTTGAGAATATACCACCGGAATTTAAAGACTGCCTGCAAAATCAATTTGCTGCTTTAGATACAAACGACAGAGCTCTAGAAGAGTTATGGGATTACATCAAGAAGGCTCTAAAAAAGGTAAAAGAGCAAAAATGGCCAAAATGGATGACCGAAGAAACTCAGAAAATTGCCCAGACATGCAGAGAAGCTAAAGCCAGAGAAGAAACAGAGGCAATCACAGAACTCAACAGACATTTCTAACATGCAGCAAGGCAAGACAAGGAGAAGTACTACAGTGATGCTTGCAAGGAAATAGAATCAGAAACTATTAGAGGAAGAACAAGATCAACTTTCCTAAAGCGAGTTAAAGAAAAAATTCCAATCTCGGAATGCTCCAAGATACTCAAGGATCCATGTTGAATGATGCTGAGAAGATCAAGAAAAGATGGAGAGAATATACAGAGTCATTATACCATAAAGATCAAGTGGACCAACAGCCGTTTCAACCTGTACCTTATGATCAGGAACCATTGGTGATGAAAGAAGAAGTCAAAGCAACATTGAAAGCCTTATCAAAGAACAAAGCACCAGGCATTGATGGCATTCCTACTGAAGTATTACAGCAATCGGATGCAGCTGTTACCATACTTACAAGAGTCTGCCAGGAAATTTGGAAGATAACATCATGGCCAGATAACTGGAAAAGATCTGTGTTTATACCAATACTAAAGAAAGGTGATCCAACTGACTGTGGAAATTATCACACAATTGCTCTTATCCCATATGCCAGCAAGATTCTACTCAACATTATTCAGCAGAGACTACAACCATACCTGGAAGAGAACTGTCTGAAATGCAAGCAAAGTTCAAGAAAGGGCGAGGAACAAGAGACATCATTGCGGATGTGAGATGGATCCTTGAAAACAAAAAAGAATGCTGAAAGGATATCTATATGTGTTTTATTGACTACAGCAAGGCTTTTGACTGTGTAAACCATGAGAAACTCTGGGCCACATTAAGAAGCATACCAGAACACCTCTTGCATAACCTTTACATTGATCAAGAAGCAACAGTTTGGACGGAACAAGGAGAAACTGAATTATTTAAAATCAGCAAAGGTATATGACAAGCTTGCATACTTTCCCTCTACCTGTTTAATTTATATGCAGACCAAATCATCAGAGAAGCAAGACTGTATGAAGACAACCAAAGTGCGAAGATTGGTGGAAGACTCATCACCAATCTTCGCTATGCTGATGATACTACATTACTGGCTGAAAGTGAAGCAGATCTGAAACATTTGCTTCACAAGATCAAGGAAGATAGTTTTGAAATGGGCCTGCACCTTAAAGTAAAGAAGCAAAGATCATGACAACTGGCAAAATCAATAAGTTCATTGTTGATGGTGAAGAAATTGAAATAGTTGACAACTTTAACCTACTTGGATCAACTATCAACAAAGAAACAACAAGCAGTCAAGAAATCTGATGGCGCATTGCTATTGGCAGAATGGCTATGATGGACTTAGACAAGATTCTCAGGAGCAGAGATATCTCTCTCCATGCAAAGATTTGACTTGTTCAAGCCATGGTATTTTCAATAACATTATATGGATATGAAAGATGGACAGTGAAAAAGATAGACAGGAAGAAAACCGATGCCTTTGAATTATGGTGCTGGACTGTCCAAAGAACAAACCAGTCAGTACTAAAGGAGATCAAACCTAAGCTTTCTTAAGAAGCTCAGATGACAGGACTTTGACTCTCATACTTTGGACATATCATGCGAAGAAAGAGATCATTAGAGAAAGACATCATGCTTGACAAGGAAGAAGGTCAACACAAAAGAGTAAGGCCAGCAACAAGATGGATTGATACAATAACAGCAGCTATGGGTGTCTCTCTATCAACAATGAGCTGCCTGATTGAAGACCAAATACAGTTAAGGACAACTATCCAGAGGGTCGCCATGAGTCGACACCAACTTGATGACACCTGACAACAACAACAACGTAAAATAAGTTCAGAGGATAATACTTGTACATAAATACAATAAAGCACAACTACAGGTACCAGAATAAAACAATACAAGTACTAGTGTGGTGGAGGAGTGGCCTGGTGGTTAGGACAGCAACTTAGAACTGGAAAGACCAGAGTTCACATCCCACTGACGTGCCCTGGGCAAGCTACTTAACCCTCCATTGTCTAAGGTACAAAACTACAAGCTAGCATAAAAAAAACAACCATGCTAAATTGCAGCTCACTTGGAATGCAAAGTGCTTAAAGATCCAGCCAGAAGCAAAAATATAATCTGAGGTGAAAGTTTGACCCTTCACTTCAGATGATCCAGACATCTAGGAAAGCCCTCAATGCCATCAGCACACTGTAGGGGGGGAGGGCAGTGCCCTCCTAGACACTGATCTGACAGATATAAAATCCCTGGTGGCCCCAATCCCCTTGCCAAATAAACAAAAAAATCCCTTTTGGCTCAGTGGCCCTGAACCCCCTCACCCACCCAAACAAAAAAAATACCTGATGGCCCAGTAGCCCCAATCCCTCTCCCACAACAACAACAACAACAAATCCCTAATAACCCAGTGACCCTCAAACCCCTCCCAGTACCTTTAATCATGGGATGGGAATGTTGCCACACGCTCTCACCCCTGTGCCGCCATCTTGAAAAATGGCAGCATCCTGGGATGAACTGAGAGGGGTCAGATTGCCATAAGGCAAAAGAAATGCCTTATATGGTAGAGTGAGTCCCTTGTTAAATCATTTCCCTGGTTTTCCCATCTGCAAGTACAGAGAAAAATACTTCTGTCTGGACAACCCCTAAGCACACAGAGAAAAAGCAACAAAGTATCTGTAGAAACCACAGGAACAAAAGAACAGATACGAAGACTGGCAGTATTTCAGGTTAAAAAAAACCCTTTTATTGATGACCCCAAAAGGTCATCAATAAAAGGGTTTTTTTAACCTGAAATACTGCCAGTCTTCGTATCTGGATAACCCCTAAGGCAAGATAAACAACTCTCACCTAGCTGGCAGGATGCAGTCAGTTCAACTATCTATATTGCAGCATAGATAGAGAAAGGCAGACTCAGGCTGCAAGTCTGATATTGGACGAGCCTGAACATCACAGAATAACTTTGCATGCAAGATAAAGAGAACAGAAATAAGTGTAGGATATAGCAATAGACTCAAGTGACTTAATACCCAGGCCAGCTGGATGCTTAGCCCTCGGCTGCATGTTGTGCAACAGGTCCTTCTCACACACGTCTTCTTGGTCAGGTAGTTATCAGGCAAAAAGCCTCCGTGTTTGTTTTCAGGGAAATATATAACCCCGTCTGAAATGCCAGTTCTTCTCTAGGTGTTGAACATTGGTTGATTGCTGTATCCAGGTTCAAATGCACAAATACAAATGTTTTCAATTCTCTTCCTTAGGCAGAGAGACCCCAATTAACAGGCCAGAGCTATCATGGCTCCTTAATTTACAATGGCTTTGTTCTCTCTTCAGCTAGTACAGAGCTGTATATTAGAAAGGTCCATATGTGTACTTTAGTGATAAGAAGCACCATCTTGGGATCTGCATGTATAGGTCTTTGATTAGCCTCATGGCAGAACAAAGGAGAGAGACTCCATCTTGTCTTTGTTTAAAATGTGCAGCCAGTCAGTGCATCCTACAGTGCCAATATGTACCATAGCTATTAGGTTCAATCCAATAATCTGTTCAGACTCAATGTGCCATAAGGGGTCATTTTGGAAGCCCTATTTGTGCTTTGGACATCTGAAAATAGTAATAGAAATGTCTAAAGCACAGAGATGTCTCCACAACCATTTTAGAAGTGAGGTCTGTAGATGTCCTCAACGTAAAGATGTCCAAGTCTGAATGGAGACATGGTCGATGGTGTCGATGGGGCAGTCCCAGGAACCTGGATGTCACGGCCTGATCTCCGAAACATCCCGTTCTGAGCATCCAGCATCGCATCTAAGTTTAGACCTGCTCCAGGCACCTGAAAAGTATTTGTTTTGGCAGAAAAAAACATCCAGGGGGTGTAGAGGAAAACACACTCCATCATCCCCACTACTATTCCATTGACTGTGGCAGTGGGATTTGAACCCTGGCTATGCTGTTCCTAGCCACATACTCTAGCCATTAGGCTATTCCTAGACATCCAGGTCCCAAAATTATCACTACAGACTTTGTATTGATTCTCCTGATTTTTTTTTTGGTCTCCCAGCCCATTGGAGAGCCATTTTCTTTTCTATACAAATCATAGCTTCTAATGCCCTTACCCCTAGCATGCATTCCCCGTCATGATGGGATGGATTTGGATTCTGATGCATTTGATAAAAGTTGATCTGCTATGGACAAACTTTTTTTTTATGGAGAGAAACAGTGAATGTGTGAAAAGAGACAGGGACAGTCTGAGGGTGATGTAGGTCTATGTTCAGAGACTCATTGCGGGGCCTGATTTGCATAAATATTTACATATCCATTGACCCTCATTTGCATAAATTGAATTTACTTTATTTTAAAATATATATGCCACCCGTCTAAAATCCAAGGCTTCCAAACATACATGCACAATTTATTAAACATTGCCAAAAACAACATAACAATAATAAATCAAAATTAATTTTAAAACACTTTCATGCACCTACAAAAAAACAAACCATTATAAATATCTGCACACCGGATTTATTTGTTCAGTGCTATGACCAGTTTATTGGTGAAGAGGGAAGATATAAAATGAGAAAAACTAATCCTGGCAGCCAAGAATTGAAGATCATGGTGCCCGGGCTGGATTGGACCGTGCTAAAGCTGGAAAAGCCCAGAAATCAGCAGCAGTGAAGCTATTGGGCCAATAAATAAAACTAAATTGAGACGTTCCCTTAAAATAAGGGATTTCCTTTAATCTGAACTGATAAAATATTTTACATTTCAGACTGGCAGCATCAAAAACACAAAACTTAAAATCTCAAAGACAATCCTTATTGCACTACCAACCAGCAACACCCTACAGTCACGGGCAGTTCTATCATCAGGCAGGGTGAGGCAGCTGCCTGAGTGGAAAATTTTGAGAGTGGCAAAAAGTGTCTCCCTAAGCAAACCAGTGGCAGTCACCTCATGCTGCCTGAAAAAACAAAAATAAATTATAATCCCGGTAGCAGCCTCCCCCACCGCCCCCTTTCCTGCATTTTCAGCAGCGAGGGCAGCCGGCCTCAAACTTGAAATACAAAAGAAAAGGCACAGGTCTTTGGGACTCTGCGCATAGAAGGACTTCAAATGCCTGCCCTCTCTGATGCACCACATCGTGTCAGAGGGGGCAGGAATTTTGTAACTCACAGGTCAAGGGTTAATAAATAGATAATTCCCGGGCTCCAAGATCATAGTCTGAGGCAGCCTGAGGGCAGTTTTGGGGTTCAGCTGTAATCAAGCAGTCAGCGGCAGTAAAATTTGGAGTTTTTTCCCAAGAAAGTTGCCCAATCGTGACTGAGTACTGCCACGAACATTGGCTTTGCAGCAATCGGGACTGTCTGATGCCGTTACGAAACTGATTGCAACAAAGAGCAGCAGTGATACAGTTTAAAAAAAAAAGGCTGAGGAAAGTTGTTTAGTAAAGCTGCCTCAGCCGCGAGTCCCCATGGCTCCTCAGCTTTTTTTTTTTCTTAAATTAAAAATCTGCTGCCATTGCTGCTCTTCACTGCGACTGGGACCACAATGGTATTGGACAGTCCCGATTGCGGCAAAGCACCAAAACTGCCCTGCTCGGTCTGCCCAATGTTCACGACAGAACTCAGCCATGATCGGGTAGCTTTACTGGGGGAAAAAAACTAATTTCACTGCCTCTGACCGCCGCATTCCAGCTGAGCCCCGAACTTGCCCTCCAACTGCCTCTGCCCACGATCCTGGACCCCCAGAGCTCGGTAATTATTTAGCTGTTAATTTTTAACTCATAGGTTGCAAAATGTCTGCACCTTCTGATGCAATGTGATGCATCTGAGGGGGTGGACATTTGCAGGCCTTCCAAGCACAGAGTTGCAAAGACCAATGGTTTTTTTTGGTGTGTGTTTCAAATCTGATGCCTGCCACCACTGCAGTCATTGGGAAAGTGGCAGTGGCAAGGGGGGAGTTGCAGGACATGAAGGGGGGTGGGGCAATGGCTGGAAGGGAGCTGCAGAATATGAAGGGGGATGGGGTAATGCTGGAAAGAAGAAGTGGGACACTGGCAGTGATTGGAGGGCAGATGCTGGACATATAGTGGAGGGATAGACAGTTGTGGACATAAAAGGACAGAGGGCACATGGTGGATACAAGGTGGGGTAGAGGGATGGAGGACAGATATTGGATATGAGGTTCAGAGCAGAGGCTAGACACCGATGAGGGCATTATGAGGGCAGATAATGGCTATAAGGTGGAGAAGTGGAGGGGCAGAGGGCAGATGCTGAACAGGGCTAGAAGGGTCATAGTTGGTTGGAGGGCAGATACTGGCCATGGGCTGTCAGCATGAGGGATGGCGAGCAGATGGGCATAGGATGGAGGGGTGTATAGCAGAGGCTGGACATAGGGTAGTGTAGGGGTCATAGGGGTATGAAAGGCAGATGCCAGACATGTGATGGGGGTATAGGGATAGTGAGCTGAGGCTGAACACAGGGTAGAAATGGAGTATACATGCTGGACACAAAATAGGGTGGGTGGAGGAAAGATACTGGACATGGAGACATAGAGGTGGATGCTGGGCACGGGGTGGGTGAGAGAGAGGAGTGCTGGACGTAGAGGGGATATGATGAGAAAAAGGGGAGAGGTGCTAGATGGTGAGAGAAAAGGAGACACATGACAGGGCAGGAGAGAAGGGGAGAGATGCTGGGCACAGGGAGGGCAGAAAGAGTGGGAATAATTGGCTGGGGAAGGATAGAGAGATGGGGTGTGAGAGGGCTGCAGGAAAGGTTGAACAGTGGTAGGCAGACATTTAAAAGATAAAAATTAAGAACTGGATGCTAAGAAGGAGAAATGAAATCTGAGTTGATAGAGAAAAATGGAAAAAAAGCCAAAATGAAAAGATCAGTATCAGAGATGGAAGAACGTGAAGAAGAAAGGAGGGAAGAGAAGCGGCAGATGGACCAGAGACCCTAAAGGGTGAATTAAGAGAAGACAAGGAAAGCAGAAACCCTGAGACTTGGATCAACACGATTAGAGAATAGAATGGCCCAGACAGTAAAAGATAGAAAATGTAAATATATTTTATTTTCAGTTTAGCTGTTGGAATGTGTTTGTCTTTGGACTTCACAGGCCTGATATTCAACCTGTGACAGTCAGCATTTTAAAAGCATGTGATCGCTACAGTCAAAAGTGAAACCACATATTCAGCACCCGAATCTGGGTAGACTCTGGCGCCGAACAGCCGGTTTCAACACAGACTGACTCAACTATCCCGACAGTGGCAATACTCAGCTGCTATCCAGATAGCTGAAACCATATAAAGTTAGGACAGTTATTGAGATGACTTGACTTTATATGGGCACTTTGCTGGTTGGCAGACTGAAAATTGCTGCAAACCAGCTAAGTGCTGACACAACCCCTACCCTACCCATGAACTGCCCTGGATCTCTCCAGAAGGTGCCACAGTGATTAGAGGGGATATTCAGGAGCACTGGTCGGTTAGTGCTGTTCAATATCCCTCTCAGTGGGATTTATCCAGTAGCAGATCCTGCTAACCAGATAAACCCCTTTAACTATTGGTCTGTGTGTACATATCTTATCCTTATGTGCTGCACAGTACATGGGCATCTGCAGCTCTTTCTGTTTATTTTATTTATTTATTTAACAGGTTTTTTTTATACTGCCTTTATGCCAAGGTGATTTACATGGAACAACAAACACAAATATTTTGTGATTACATATAACTGAGGGAAGCAAACTCAAAGCTAACCAAATGGGTATATATAGATGTTCACAGAGCGTGGTTGGGGTTATGGTGTGTGTAGTTAAGTGATATTATTTGGACCACATTGTTCAATAAACAGATGTGTGCTTAATAGTTTCTTAACGTCTTGAGTTGATTGTGCTGATCTGATAGCTTCCGGAAGAGAGTTCCACATTGTTGGAACAAGCAGGGAAAAGGCTCTATTGCTTTGCTGCGTGGTCCTGGTCTTGAAGGGCGGGATGACTAGAAGGTTCTGATTTGCTAATCTTCTAGGTCTTGTTGAGAGTGCTCTATTGTTTATGTCTTCCAGGCAGGAAGCTGATGCGTTATGGATGATTTTATAGAGGATGATTATGACCTTCTATTTTATCCTTTGGGCTACTGGTAGCTAGTGAAGACTCTTTAGAGTTGGTGGGATGTGTTACCTTCTTAAAGTTCCCGTCAGGATTCTGGCAGCTGTATTCTGTACTAGTTGAAGTGGGTATAGTGCTTGTTTTGGCAGCCCTTGGAATAGTATGTTGCCATACTCAAGATGGGGCATTATGATGGTCTGAAAAACTGTTCTGAAGTTATTGTATTGGAGTAAAGGTCATAAATGCTGGAGAGATTTGAGTTTCATGTAGGCTGTATTGGCTGATTTCTTAATGTGAGAAAGCATGTTGAGGTTATGGTCCAGTGTTATGCCGAGGTATTTGACTTTGCTTTTTATCGTGATCTCTGTGTTTTGGAGCATGAGTTTCTCTGGCGGTTTGAAGAAGAACTCTCTTGTGACCAGATGTGCCTCTGTTTTGCTAGGTTAAGTTCTGCAAGGCAGTCTGTGATGGCTGTAAGGCAATCAGAGATGATTGAGACGTCTGGAAGGGATTAATGTATCAAAGAGAGCTGTGAATAGGGTGTCTACACTATGTTGAGGGCAGAAACCATCTTGTTGTGGATCGAGGGGAACATGACTATTGATATGTTGAAGTTGTACAGCCTTTTCAATTATCTTGGAGAGGAATGGAATACTGGCAATTGGACAATATGAGCTAGGGTTGGTCTGATCCATTGATGATTTCTTTAGGAGGGGTTGTATTGATGCCTGCTTCAGGGCAGAGGGTAAGTGCCCCTATGATAAGGAGGAATGCACTATCTTCAGAGATTGCCAGGCCTTTCTTCCAAGGCAATGGAGGGTTAAGTGACTTGCCCAAGGCTACAAGTAGTGCTAGTGGGAATTGAACCCTGGTTGCTTGGTTACTAAACCAGTGTTCTAACTACTAGGCTACTCCTCCACTCCTGTATCTTCAGAATAATTGGTGTGAATTCAGACTGGAGGGATTTCTGGTGTATTGCATGCAGAGTCTGGGTTTTTGGAATTTCAATTAAATTTTTGTCTACATAATTTTTTTTTTAGTTTGTGTTAATTTTTTTATGCTTGGTGAGGATCTATCTGTATTCTCAGTGTGTGACCAATGTCAGATATTCTGTTAGCATGGAGTTTCTATGAAAGGATCAATAGCAATCTGGCTTGTTTGGTCTTCTGACTAGATATAGGGTTCACTGCAATAACAATATTTAGGTAGATGTTTACTAAGCTAGTTTAACTGTTAACACGGCAGACATTGCATGTTGTCGGTGTGCATTAACAGATAATGCAGGGAAATTGCAGATAACACAATGATTTTCTGTGCTAATTGCAGAAACCGTGTTATCTGCAAGAGTAGGCAAGATATGGGTGAAGAGTGGGGATTTATGCAATGCACAGTTACTGTGGGCATCAACAATGACCATCAAAGTTGCAGACAACATGGGTGCTCATAACACCACCTCAATGAATGGCGTTATGTGCATCCATGTTGCTGCCAGGGAATGCTTTGCAATTTTGATGCATTATGTGCTGAGGAAATGCTGTGCATGCTTCCAATTGATAACACACAGCTTTTGCAGCTAAAGCCATGCTATCTGCACTATTTTGCCACGTTAGCTGCAAAAGCCTAACAAGGTTTAATAAACAGATTCCCTTAGAGTACTGATCTTTTCCAGGTAGGCTCCTTGTGTGAGTTTTGGAAGTTGATACTGTTATGGTATGGTAGCTTTTCTCTATAGGTCCTGAGTAATCTGTGTAAGGTTTTATATTACCTCACAATGGGGGGGGGGGCATTCCGAATGGCAAATAGCGCCTGTGTACATGTGGACCAGATGTTTAGGCTGCAAACTGCTCTTCAAGCCTATTTTGTACCCAGCGCATCCTGCACGTACACAGCGTTTGTGCGGGAAGCGCACTAGGTGGGCGGAAGGGGGAAGAGCAGAGGCAGAGTGAGGGAGTGGCCAGGTGCCAGGACGTACAAAACATATGCAGGGACAGCCTGTGTACGTGCCCCAGCACGCTGATGGATGCACATTATATTCCTGGCCAATGGTGGAATAAGGTCCAGGCAGAGCAGCGTATACGTGAGGAACCCCCTGCCCCCCATGGCGATAGCTGGCTTTGGCTCCTGCAGCCCCGATCCAGCCCATGCTAGCCAAGAGCTGCGGGCGGGCACTGGAGTGCAGGGGCTGCAGGGTGACAGACAATTCTGTGCCGCACAGTGGAAGGGCTGCTGCCATGACGACAGGACACCATGGCACACTGGCACCACTTGCTGCATGGTCACGTGTGGATGGGCAGGTTCAGGTGCATACACCGGTATGGAATACGGTGTCCGCCTGTACGTCTATCTCCCCGATTCTGCCATCATGGGTGCATCTAGGCCCCATGGTTATGGAATCGGGTCTAACTCAGCCCCGTCCAGCCGTTATGCGTTCCCACGGCCAGGCATCTGGGGTTTGGAATCAGCCTCCATATGTACTGAAGTAAAGTCCTGATGTACATAGTATTGTAAATAACACACGCTGTAAATAGCTCACCAAGAATCAACAACCATCTACACACACACTCACTCACTGTTCAATGCATGCGCACACTAGACACAGTATTTTGTTGATTGTTTGCTTTGTAGACCGCCTTGATTGTAGGAAAAGGCGGTATAGAAATCCGTTTAAATAAATAAATATGTCGATGACTGGTGAAGGAATATATTGCTGAGAGATGACACCAGAATCAGAAATTATATTGTGTATGTTGACAGTGTTCTCCCCAGGACCTTTTGAATGGGTGCGTCACCCAGCTGATTTTACTGACCCCCTGGCTAACAATCATAGCAAAATAATGAGAAGAAATGGAAAAAGTAAAGACAACTAATTATGTCGTCTGCTGCCAGCCAGCTTATAATGTGACCCACCCAGCTACTCCTTCATGCCACCTGGCTGGCAAAACTTTCTGGGGAGAACACTGACAGAGCTTTATGGGGAAATGTCCTTTGCACTCATTATTGGGAGAAGGGTTTCTTTGGATGTAGAATGTATGTTCAAAAATAAAAAGCGAGAAGCATAGCGCAGTTTATAACACCAAAATAAAATTAGCTGTGGTTCTTGCTTTTTCATTTTGCTCCTTGATTTGTGATCACCTGGCATCTCTTATGTTTTTGCAGACTGTATAGTTACATTTAATAGCATGCCAATTCAATGTGTAATTTCAGGGGTCAATACGTTTTACATTAGATTCCCAGGCTATATAATTAATCTGCTCCATTTTTTGATTCATAAAACAGCATAATAACGTTTATTTTTTTTAAAAACTTATATACCACCTGGGGTCTTGTGATAAAAATGTTGGTGTGCGTTGTCCAACTTGTGTCTCTCGATGATGTGGACTTTTGAGATTTTTCTTTATGTATTTGCATTTATTTTTTTCTTTTCCCTCGATACGTAAGTGGTGGGAAAGTCTCTATTTCTAGGCTTACTTGTTGTAATCATAAATACTCTCATAAATAAAAAGAAAAAAATGTATATAGCCTGGGAATATATTGTTTTTCTTATGCATGGGGTAACCTCCTGACTGGTGTTGAGGCGGGTGGTTTCTGACTAGGGCTCTGTGGAATCCCCTCCATTTTGGCTGGGAGGGGTGCCAGCTTATCTCTTGCCTCAGGCAGAAGATTGTCTTGAACTGCCCCTGCCTATTTAGAGTTAACTACACACCAAGAACACACAGTACAGACCTATAGAGCAAATCTACCATTGTGTAACAGCACTAGCTTTCAAAATTCACAAAACAAGAAGCATAGGTAGAAAAAGGGGACACCATAAACACTGCAGTAGAACTTCAAACATCCATACACTTACTCGGAAAACTGAACAAGCCAGATTCCTATATAGAAACTCCATACTAACAGAATCCCTAGCCCCAGTCACACACTGAGATAGGCCTACACCAAGCACAGGTGATAGGTGTAGATAGGCCATCACCAAGCACAAAATAAGTGACCACAAACTAAAATTAGAAATATGTTGACAAAAATTAAACTTAAGTTCCAAGAAGCAACAACAGAGAAATAGAAAGATGCATATAAATTAAATGCATGTAAATGACCAAAACGAATATATTCCAGTCATTAAAATGAAAATAAAATATCTCTTTCTACCTTTGCTGTCTGGCTATTTTATTTTTCCTGGTGTCTTCTCTTAACCCTCTTTTCCAAGAGTCCACAATCCATCTGCCACTTCTCCCTCCTCATGTCTTCTTCACTTGTTCTCTGACACTGATTTGTTCTTTTCAACTTTTTTTCCTTTATATTTTTCTCACTCTGTCCACTCAGATTTCACTCTTCTTCATCCTTACTGTCCAGTCCTTATTATCCCCACTTTTTACTGCAGCTATAGCTCTCCAACCCTCATCAAATCCTCCCATTCTCCACCTCTCTCCTTCCTCAACCACTTATTCCCAGTCTTTCCTAACTCCCCCCTACCAGCATCTTCATCCCTCTCACCCTCCCTGCCCAGCATCTTCCCACATTTCTATCCCCCCATCTGGTATCTTACTTCTACTACTACTATTACTCCCATCCCTGCCCATTGTCTTCCCCCTCCCTCTCTCCCCCTCCCTGCCCATTGTCTTCCCCCCCTCTCTAACCACCCCTGTCCAGCATCTTCCCCTTCTCTCTCTCCCTTACACCACCATCTCACCCACTATCCTATCCCCTATTTCTAGCATCTCCCTTCTCTTCTCCTTAGCCTCAGCATCTCTATTTCCCTTGGCCCTTTCTGCCCATGTCCAGCATCACCCTTGTCTTCCTATGTTCTCCCCATGTCCAGCATCACCCCATGTCCAGCATCATCTCTCTGTCACCCAATGTCCCTCCTCCCCCAATGTCCAGCATCTCCTCAGCCTCCCTCCATCCCCATGTTTTGAATCTCCTGTTTCTCATTTTCCCCAGCATTGATCCTCCAATACCCCACTCCCCCCCATCCATGTACATGCATTTTCTTTCCAAATCCAGCCTTCTTCCACTCCCTGCCGCTAGCAATCAAAAATAGCATAGGCACGGAATCTTTCCGATATAGGCACACACATGCCTCTAAGTCCCTACTGGTCCTGCCCTCATCTGATGCAGCAATTATGCATCAGAGGAGGGCCGGACTTGGAAGTCCTCCATGGCACACCTAGGTCAGAAAGGCCTTGTGCCTGTGCTAGCTTTGATTACCAGCAGGTTTAATTAAAGCAGTGGCAGCTAAGAAGTGTGGAGGAGGAGCCCTAGTATCCAAATGATCAGGGTTTGATTCCCACCGGCACTCCTTGTGACCTTGGGCAAGTCACTTTACCCTCCATTGCCTCAGAAGAAAAGGTCTGGCAATCTACTTCCAGTCATACCTTGCCAAGAAAACCCCGGGGCTGCTGGGTGGTTAGGAGTCAGCTTTGACTTGGTGGCACTTAAAAAGAAAGAGTCACCACCACTGAACATTGATTTAAACTTATTTTTATACCAACTTTCTACCATTCAAAGTGGTTTACATATAACCAAGGAATTGAATAATGCATGAAGATCCATGCTGTAGTACAATGAAAAAGAACATATTAGTATTAACATGTTACAATACTTGGTCAGAATTACAAGATCATAGTAACCATATACAAAAGAATGCTCTTACTGAAGTTAGTTGCGGACACCCTTAGAGATTGAGTGGGCGTTTGATCTAGTTCACTGGATGGATTCTCGAGGTGTGAAGGAGTTAAAGAATTCTTGGAACAGAAATGTTTTCAATCTCTTCTGAAATTCCTTTTGGTCTGTGCACTCTTTCAGATCAGGCAGTGATGAGTTCCAAATAGTAAGGGCAAAGAGAGAGAATGTGCAGTTACTTGTGGATTGTTTACATTTAGACTTTTGAAGCAGGATGGAGAGTAGGTTGAATGACTTCTGTCTTCGTAGTTTGTCGCCTTTGGGCCTTAAAAGTAAGGGTTGAAGGCAGGAAGCTGATTCATTGTGCATAACTTTGAATATCATGGTGAATGCTTTGTATCTTATTCTTGCTGGGATAGGAAGCCAGTGGAGGAGTATGAGTATTGCAGTGATGTGTGTCCATCAGGTATCTCCATAGATAATTCTTGCTGCAGTATTCTGTGCCATTTGTAGAAGATGTGTAGAGCATGCTTGGGGAGACCATGGAAAATGATGCTGCAGTAATCTAGAATGGGTATAATTATGGCCTGGCATATAGTCTGGAATAGATCTGGTGAGAGTAGAGGGCGAAGGTTCTTCAGCATTTTTAGTTTGTGGTAGACGTAGCTGGTCATTCTTTTTATGTGAGTTTGGAAATTTAGTTTCTGGTCTATCATTAAACCTAGATAGTTTACTTCAGATTTCACTTGTATGGTGCAGTCCACCAATGTTAGTGATTGCGGGGAGAGAAGGATGGAGTGGAGAAAATGTGGAGGGCCTCGTCTTTTCTTGATTGATGAAAAGGTTGTTTAGGCTGAGCCACTGTTTATTTTATGTGAAGCATTTGTTTATTCTGGAGATGTCGGGAGCTGAGGTGTTGAAGGAGGTAAAGAACATGATATTGTCGCAATATATCTGATATTGAATTTAGTGTCCCTTGAAAATCTTGCATAGCGGCAGGAGACAGATGTTGAATAAAAGGACCGAGAGTCTTGAGCCCTGAGGTACTCCTTGTCAGTAGATAAATGGGCGAGAGATCTTAGGATCAATTTTTACTTGTTGGCTCCGGCCTTCTAGGTCGGAGCGAAACCAGTTCAGCGTGGTATCACGTAGCCCAATGTCATGAAACCTTCTCAGGAGAAGGTGGTGGGAGAGAGAATCAAAAGCAGATGACATGTCCAGGAAAATGAGGAGGAAGCCTTGGGTAGGACTTTGTGTGCAAGTGAGAATGGTGTCAAGTAGAGATGTGATCAGAGTTTTGACACTGTGGTTCTGCTTAAAGCCATGTTGGTAAGGGTCTAGGGGGGGCATGATCGGTGTTATGGTTTTGAAGTTGTGTTTGTACTGCCTTCTCTATTATTTTTTATATAAAAGGGATACTAGAGATTGGTCTATATGAATTTAAAGAGGTAATGTGGAGGCTTGTGCTTTATAGAAGAGGATGGACTGAGCTCTGCTTTAGAAGGGAGTGCATGTGGCCTTGAGAAAGAGATTCGTGTATGATGCTCAGCAGGTAGAGGCTGAGTTGCATTCTTGTGCACCTAACCCAAGACACAGGACAGGGTCAAGTGCTGAGGTGGTAGCATTGAGGTTCCTGATAATGAATTCAATATTTTCCTGTGACAGTAATTCAAATTGAGACCAGGTGGTCTGAATTAAGTCAAGAGGACTCGGTGTTATTAGAGGATGGACTATGGTTGCTGGTTTCTGTTTCGCATGGAGGTAGTTTGCCATCTCTTGAGGACATATTCTATCTTGAGGTATCTGTTTGCTTGGTTCTTTTAAGAGGGATTTCACAATGGAGAAGAGCTCTCTTGGCTTATTTACTGCTTGTGTGATGGTATTACATAGTAATATAGTAAATGACAACAGATAAAGACAAGGATGGTCCATCTTGTCTGCTCAGCAAGGTGGCAAAAGTAGGTGCACCTGCCGCTCCATGCAGGTCACCCCTCCCCATGTCTTTGTTTAGGGGTGAACCCACCACTCCGTGTAGGGCACTCCTGTTTGTTGAGAAATTAGATAGTTAAGTTTATTTTGATTTTATTCTGTTGCTATAAAGGGATCCACTGTATCTGTCCCATGCCATTTTGAATTCTGTCACTGTATTTGCCCCCACCACTTCCATCAGGAGGGCATTCCAAGCATCCACCACCCTTTCAGTGAAAAGTATTTCCTGACATTGCCTTTCAATTTATCCTCTTGCAGCTTCATGTTATGCCCTCTAGTTTTATAGCTTCCCCATCTTTGGAAGAGGTTTGTTTGTTCATTATGTAATGGGGAAGAGACATCCTGTGCTATGGAAACAGAGGAACCTGAGTGCAGTAGGTCTGTTGCTGGCAGGAAGGAAAAGCTCAGGACTCCCAGTTGCCAGGAGCAACATAAACAATCCCAGCCACGAGGGCAGGAACCCCGCCCAGCTAGCAAACAATCCCCATCTCCTGGGCCTAATAGCTTTCACCTGGGAGGGGGAAGGGCTAGATTAGCACCCAAGCAAACGTATAAGAAACGTTCATTAGAGTTTGAAAGAGAGAACAGGGAGGACAAGGAGAACAGAGAGCAGAAGCAAGAGAAAGACGGAAGAGAGCAGAACCAGCTGGAAGGATTGTGTGAGCTGAAGTCTGGGTCTTGGAAACAGCGTCTGTCTCGGTGTGAAAGGAAAACGTATGTGAATGACTCAGTGGATTCTGATTCTGAGTGTGAGAGAGAAAGACAGAAAGCAACTGGCAGGAATAACTGGAGGAGCAGGGCACAAAAACCCTTTGGCCAGAACTCCAGGCAATTATCCTATGGTGAAGGCACACAGAGGGAAAAGTTACCAGTAAGGATAGCTGGGAAGCACTTACAAGCTCCAAGGAGTGAAAAGTACATGGTGCAGGACATTTGTATGTCAGAGGAAGAAGGTGAGCAGCCAGAATACAGAGAAAAACCTCTGAGGTTTAAACCCCGTCCTGATAGAGCTGTGCACAGACTTTCCCCTGCCTCAAAGCCAGAAGGTAGGCTGACTAATTATTATAAAAGTGGTTATAAGAACTTCTCTCCTAGAAACCATAAAGAGTATGACTCTCCTCTAGGCTATACCAAGAGATATGGTAATGCTGAACCCTATCTCACAGAGGCAGTAATAGGGAAGCCTCAGGAACAGACAGAGGAGGAAAGTCTGGAAACGTTATATACAAAGCAGAAGTTGTATTCAGCTGAGAATCAGCATGAGTCAATGCTAATTGATCCTCCAGAAGAAGAATTGTCTGATAATCAAATGGACTGTACATTAACGGTTACTGATGATGTGATTTCATTGTGCTGAGCCAGATAATCTGAGGAAGCTGTTTAACTGGCAGTTGAGAAGCACAGGAGTTTATTTTGCTTATAAGAAGTGACTGTATGCTGTGAATACCGTGCCACTTTTGAGTTAAGTTTGGAAGCTGTTATTAGTTCTTTTTCTTACCTTGTGCCAGAGTGTATGGCCTTTATGTCCTAAGTTATATTGTGTTGGAATCCGCCCCGGGAGGGGAATTAAAAGCCTGTCTTTGCCTAAACACTCGTTTCACAACTACATCTTATTGAAAAGGGACACAACTACAACTCCCAGGAGGCAATGCAACCATAAAGCATTGACTCCAACCTTTCAATAAAGGGTCTCCAGGCTATCTACCCCGTACGCTGAGGCTACGGGCTGACTACTGGTGACAATTTAAATATTTAAAGGTCTGAATCATATCTCCCCTGTCCCTCCTCTCCTCCAGAGTGAAAATATTTAGGTCTTCAAGTCTCTTCTCATAAGGCTTCTGACACAGGCTCCAAATCATTTTGGTTGCCTTCCTCTGAACCGTTTTCAGACTTTTTACATCCTTTGCGAGATATGGTCTCCAAAACTGAACACAGTATTCCAAGTGAGGCTGAAATATTCTCTCTTGCGCCTTAAAGTTTCTTTGGAGTATATTCTAAGCTTCTCCAAATAGGTTGCGAGGATGAGAGGGTCCTTTCTGCATCGCCATTTGTGTTCTATGTGTCATAGGTCGCTCTTCTGGTTCTGAAGTGAGTCTGAGAACCAAGAGACTCTGATGGGATGCTTGGTTGTATTTTTCCTTGATGGTGTGAGTGCTGCTGTAGTCATGATATCATTACAGGCTTTAATCCTAATGTCTAGGTCAATCTCCTCTGGCTTGATGAGATCTAGTTGTGGGAGGACAGTTGAGGAAGTCATTGTTGCTAAACTGTCGGAATCTCCGGGTCATGGGGTTGGGGATTGTGCAGTACTGTTTGATGAGAATTGTAGGGATGGAAAATATTATGGAAGCATGATCCGACCAGGATACTGTGAGCATTGTATGAGAAGCTTGTGCAGGTTTCATTAGGAATTCGTCAGACTGGTGCTGGCTCGGGTTGCTGACATGAAATACGGGGGTGCAGCTTATCACCGTGTGTACTGCTGCACTTACCTGATGCTGATTCTTTTGCTCCAGTGGTAATTGGGGCTGGAGGCAGTGAATCCCCGATGTGCAGATGATGTTGAGTGTTCCGGTGAGTGTGGGGAGCCAAAAGAGGAGGTTTAAATCTATTTTAACAGAGCATCATCTTTTCAATAGGATAAATGATGCTTATTCAGTACATTCAAAAAATATGCTTTGATATTTAAGTAAATTTTTCTGCACATAAGAAATATTTGGGGGTTAATTTTATTAAGGTTTTGCCTTGTATAAAGCTATTTTACATGTGGAAAAGGCTTTTTTTTAAATTGCATGTGGTGCATATACACATATGAGTATGTGCAGTACATTTACACGTCATGTGCAGTACATTTACACGTATGTGCAGTACATTTACACGTCACAACAAAACAAAACATTAAAAGGCTTCAAATTGCACAAAACCCAGCAGCTAGGATAATAACGAAAACACATTCTCATCAACATATAACACCAATACTAGAGTCCCTTCACTGGCTGCCAATTCAAAGCAGGATAATATACAAAACATTGATAACTACATTTAAAACTCTATTCGATATGGCACCACACACATTAAGTAAATTAATTACTAAAGAACACTCAAAACCTACTCAAAGAAAACGTCATTCAAATAAACTAAAAACCCCCAAAGACTTCATAAAAACAAATAAATCAACAAACAACAGAGCGTTCTCCCATGCAGCCCCAATAGCTGGAATTCCCTCCCAGAAGAACTAAGAATGATAACAGAGATTAATGAATTCCGCAAAAAAATTGAAAACCCATCTTTTCACAATACACTACAATAGTAAAGACATCCACTCAAAAGAATTAGATAAAGGCTAACCAATTTTTGTCTGACATCTCACTACAACATAAAAAGAAAACTCTCCCTATCTGAATCTGAACTTCTTTCCATGATTATACCCCAAATAATGTCTATATGTAAATAATGTATATAAGTTGCACTGTTCTGTGCCATTCAGTTTAACATTATTCTGTTTACTTTATATTGCTTATAGTTATCTGATGTTATATGTAAAACAAACTATGCTTTGTTGACTGTTGTTATCTGTGAACCGCAGCTGATATATGGAAGCTGCGGTATATAAGTTCTTGTTTAAATAAATAAATAAATGTGTAGGACTTCCCAAGGAGCAGGGGGGAGTTTCACTTTATCTGCATATTTTGTAAAATAGAGGACACACATTCATCTATATCTGCTTTGGAGCAGGTGTAAATATGTGTGTCTGCATTTTTGCACTGCGGGGGCTGGTGTTGGAAACCTTTTTATAAAAGCAAATAATTACCTATGTTGCCAAAACAGGCCCTAAATCGATGTCTTTCTGGACTATAACAGCAGGCCCTTATTGAATTATCTCTGGCAGGCTTTCTAAACTAAATTGGACTTTTGTTGGTTTCCCTAAACTATTATGTTTTAACATGAGTAAGTAGTACATGAAATGATACTGTATCTTGTGAAAAAGAAATCTGATGCTCCCATCGCATTCCTTTTTTTTTTCCTTTCAGATAATTCTACAGTCCAGAACTGAGAGATCTGGGTGACATTTGAAGATCTTGTTATCTTGCCAAAGCCAGTGAATCCAAGAATCGCCCACACTCCACATCTGCTTCTCTGCTCGCATCCTCTGTTTTTCTCTGTAAACTCAAAAAGCAGATGTTCTACAAATTTAGAATCTGTTTACAATATTTTGATTTTTTCAAAGGAGAAAATCCTGGAAATTGTGCATTTGGGCAGGGAAAAAAGCTTGCGCTGGTTGGTTATTTAACCAGTTTCTATACCACCTTATCCTTCCATCAAAGCGGTTTACATTATGTACAGTAATCACTACAAACAGGTATTGGATACATTCCCTTGTCCCCAAAGGGCTCACAATCTATGTGTACCTGAGGCAACAGTTAGTGCCATTTGAGATTTTTACCTTTCTAAAACATGAGAATTCCCAAACTAAATCAGACCCAAGGTCCTTCTAGCCCAAGCATACTGCATGCAACAGTGGCAAGCAGAAGAAGCCTGAAGAAAATGTACAAGACAGTGGGCATTTGCAGGGTTGTCCCTTTACTGTCTAGCAAACATGATTCTGCATGTATTGAATCACAGCAACATTCTTGAATGTGGTTAAATAGTTTTTATTTTGCTCTATGTACAATAAATGTTACACAATCCATGTTTGAGCTTACATGTCCTGTTTGTTTGCTCAATGTTCTATGGTAAAGCCTTCCACACATTAACTATATGCTGTACGTCTTTCAGTTCTAAATCTGCTACCTAACGGTTTCTTTGTAGCATAGTTGCCATGTTCGTCCAACTTAATGGGTGATAAAAAGAAAACATAAAAATAAAATGAGGCAATACCTTTTTATTGAACCGACAATGCATTTTTTTGACTAGCTTTTGAAGGTTAATCTCATCTTCCTCAGCTCAGGACAGTATGTGTTATGACCTAAATCACTGACACTTACAGGGTCATTTCGAGCCACGAATAGCAGGAATGGACATCCCATTGGGACATCCATCCCCACTATTCAGTCCCTCTGCCGACCCTGACTAACTTCCCTGCACATTTATGGGGAGGTTATATAGGGCTGGGAAAGGGGCGGTCCATGGCCCCAGACATATAGGGCTGATTCCAATGTCGGCCCTGTACGTTCAGGGCCTGCAGGCTGAATGGGGAACTTATTCAACCTCTGAGGTGGAATAAGTTCTCCCAGTCGGCGGGGTATGGCAGACCTGGCCATTGGAGGAGGTAAGAGGGGGTAGAGGGGATTCCCCACAGCCCAACCCTGGCCTTGGCAGACCAGATCGGGGTTCAGGCTGCGTGGAATGCACAGATCTGTTCATCAGCAAGGCCTGTACATGCAGACCGACTGGGATCAGGTCCCAGCCTGCACTTACAGGCCTGGATGCGATTCAGATCCCCGTGGGGCTAGATGTGCCCCGCGGGATCAGAATCCCATCTAACTCTGTGCATCCAGTTCCGACCGGGCACACAGAGGGCCGGAACGTCCAGAACAGAATTGAGCCCTTAATGTTCATGCATTGAAAGGCAGAAAAAATTTGTATGGCATGCATTTGAGTATGTTAATTTTTTGAATTTGCTTTCACTATCTTTATATTTTGCATAGTACCGGGGAAATGCATTACCATTTCTATTTCTCTGTCGATTCATCTGCTTGGTAGTGTTATTGTTACATCATGGGCAAGGGCAGCTCAAGGCAATCTGCTGCCTGAGGCGAGGGATGAGATGGCGCCCCCCCCCCATGCACCCCCCCCCCCCGGGGGGGGGATCTTTCTCAAAACTCCAGTCAGGGACTGAACCAAATCAAAAAGTCAATTAGATAACGTGGAGCAAATACAAGATGTTCACACACCAAGGAACTAAAAGAAAGAGCGAGAGCCAGAGCAGTTTATAACTACAAATTATAATTCATTTGTATTTTGTTATAAACTGCATTATGGTGCTTGCTTTTTCTTTTTGAACATACATTTTGCATTCACAGAACGCCCCCCCCCCCCCCTTCAACAATGGGTGCAGAGCAGAGGTAGGACATTTACCCACAGAACTCAATATATTTAAAAAAAAAAAAAAAAAAGCTGATTCTGGTCATCTCACCAACAACAAATTCTCCAGTACCAGGCATATTGGGAGCTAATATAAAACCCTACTAAAGTCACTAAGATCTGCAAGGCCAATCTACCATACCATACCAGCATACACTTCCAAAACTCATATAATAAGGGACCTACCAAGAAAAAAGCAGCACTATAAACACTGCAAGGGCCCCAAAACATCTATACACTTATTTGAAAAGCTGAACAAGTCAGATTACTACAGTACAGATCGCTACATACAAATTCCATGTTAACAGAACACCTGGCCTTGGTCACACACTCAGAACACAGACCCTCACCAAGTACAGAATAAGTGACCACAGCCTAAAGCAAAAATAAAAATATGTAGACAAAAATTAAAATGAAACCCCAGACTCCGCATGCGGTGCCAGACCAGATAAGAGATGCAGTTCCCCATACTGTGTGAAATATAGATAGCACAAAGTCCAATCACTAAATTGAAAATAAAATTATTCTTTCTACCTTAGTTGTCTGATGATTTTTGATCATGCTGGTCTCAATCTGAGGTTTCCGTTTTCCTCTGTCTTCTCTTAGCTCTTTTTCTATGGTCTATAGTCCATCTGCTATTTCTTGTCTCTCGTTTTGCTTTCTTCATTTTCTTCCATCAGCCTTTTTTCAGTCCCAGTAACTCTCCCTAGTATCAGCCCCCTTTACAGCCTCCCCTCCCAGTACCAATCCCCTTGCCTTTCCAGTACCGCCACTGGTGTCTATTCTCTTCGGGTCCCCCTCCTTCCCCATCATCCAGCTCCTCCTAGTTAAAATACCATCCCAGGTATCAGCGAACTTCCAGTCCCAGTGCCCCCTCCCATGTCAGCTCCCTTCCAGCTCCACTTCTCCCCTGTCCATCCACCTTCCAGAGCCATCCCCGGGTGTCAGCTCCCTTCCAGCTCCCCTCTCCAAATGTCTGCTTCCATCCAACTCCCCTCCCCCCCCCCTGGTCTGCTTCCCTCCAGGCCCCCCCTTGACTGCTCCGTTCCAGGCCCCTCCTTGACTGCTCCCTTCCAGGCCCCCCGTGGTCTGCTTCCTTCCAGGCCCCCCCTTGACTGCTCCCTTCCAGGCCCCTCCTTGACTGCTCCCCTGAAGGCCCCCCCTTGTCAGCTCCCCTCCAGGCCTCCCCTGGTCTGCTCCCCTCCAGGACTCCCCGTGACTGCTCCCTTCCAGGCCCCCCTTGTCTGCTCTCCTCCAGGACCCCCTGGTCTGCTCTCCTCCAGGCCCCCCCTGGTCTGCTCCCTTCCAGGCTCCCCTTGTCTGCTCTCCTCCAGGCCCCCCTGGTCTGCTCTCCTCCACGCCCCCCTGGTCTGCTCCCTTCCAGGCCCTCCTTGAGTGCTCCCTTCCAGGCCCCCCCTTGTCTGCTCCCCTGAAGGCCCCCCTTTGATTGCTCCCCTGAAGGTCCCCCTCGTCTGCTTCCCCCCCCCCCCCTCACCTCACTGATCCTTTAAAATGAAATGAAAGCAGCCACGGGAACATTTCTCCATTCCCGCGGCTCTGCTTTCAAACTGCTTGGCCCGCCAATCTTCATGGAGCCGGGGGGGAGGGCTGAGGTCGTCGCTTTCACCACCCTTCCGCTTCTGCTGGCTGCTTCCTCCAAAACGAAAGCAGCTCTGTTCCCGCGGCTGCTTTTATTTTGGAGGAAGGAGGAAACAGCCAGTGGAAGCGGAAGGGCAGTGAAAGCGATGACCTCGGCCCCCCCGCCAGTTCCACAAAGACTGACGGGCCAAGCAGTTTGAAAGCAGAGCCGCGGGAACGGAGAAATCTTTGCAGACGGGCGGTTCTATCATAGGCAGTTGCTAGGGAGCGGCAAATAGTGCCGCCCCCTAGAATCTGCCACCTGAGGCGACCGCTTCAGTTCGCCTAATGATAGAACCATCCCTGATCATGGGATGGTTGGGGAGGGGCAAGATAATAAGTCTGCTTCCCTCCTCTATGCTTCTCATACAACATCACTTAGCACAGACAATTAACAATCAGTTCCTCAGTCCATAACCCCCGCCCCACATACCTTTTTCCCCCTCCCCTACTCCCTTCCAAGTTGACTCCTCCCTCTAACCCTTGCACCTTCCCATGACTACCTAAATGTTAACAATGTATCCCTAGTTATCCCAAGTCAAGTTACTGTTAAATGTAGTCTCCAAGTTGATAAACGTGTTACAATATGTACTGTTCTGATATCATGTAAACCGCTTTAACCGCAGGATAAAGCAGTATAGAAAAAAATGTTAAATAAATAAATGCCTTGTTGCTGGAACTTGGAACAAAGGTACACCCCTTTCGCCCCTCCCCCTTCAGCCTTATGTCCTCACTACATATATATGTGTGTGTGCCCACTCTCCCTGCAAGGTACTTGGAGTGGAGGAGTGGAGTGGAGTGGAGTGGCCTAGTGGTTGGGGCAAGGTATTTCAGGCCATGAAGGTCAGGGGTTCAAATCCCACTAGAGGACAGCAACCTTGGGCCAGAAGGACTGGGGTTTCTAGTCCCACAGGTGCTCCTTGTGGTCTTGGGCAAGCCACTTAACCCTCCATAGCCCATGTTCCCTGTAAAATAGTTATCTCCAAGTTATAATGCCCTGTTCAATGTAAACCACACTGATGCAGAATAGCACAGTATATAAGAGAATGTAAATTAAATAAGTAAAAGAAAGTGCTGATGGCTCTTTGAGTGTTGTGGATCCCAAGGATCTATTATTTTGCACTGACTGCTGCTACCCTAGGCTACAGCCTGGTCTTGCCCTATGGGTGAGTCAACCATGCTCCGATCCAGTCTAAACAACGTGGTAAGCAGCAAACACCTGTGGTATCTGCAGGAGGCATTCCCAGGGAAGTCCTGCAGATCTCACGGAGGTTTGGATTTCCTGCGGAGACTCCACATTACCTGCCTTGGCAGATATCATGGGAAACATCATGGCGCTCCACGGTAAATCCATGGGGAGGGATGTCAGCAGCTCTGTGCCCCGATCACTGCCATGCTCTCCCAACTGCCGTGATCAAGCCTGCCCCACCCCCCATATTGTCAGTGACACAGTGCTTCTATCCGCAGCACTGTCAATATAAACCATAAAAATGTGTGCCCCCTTCAGCATCAATTCCCCCCTGGACTGCTCCCAGTCCCCATCAGGAGCTGCCCAGAGAGGATTGGTGCACTTCCCTTACTTGCAAAGAGTCCCAGCTAGCCAATTGGGCTATGCCTCCTTCCTCCCCCTATACAGAATCATAGGGGTGGGGGCCCCCACCCTCCCCCTCTCACCTCCCCTTACAAAAACAAAACTCTTGGCTAGCCATCTGGCAAAGGGGAGCCCTGTGGCCCCCTGACCCCCCACCCCATGGCCTCTCCAGCACATATTTTACTCTCCTAGTGGTCCAGTGGAGAATGAGGCAGAAGCGAAATGAATGGAGCAGGAGTGATTCTATTCTCTCCTACCCTGTCTTGCACCAATACAAAATGGCTGTAGTCACAATTTGCTATCCTCTAGCCTCTTGCCAGGGGGCAGCACTGCATGATCATGGCCATCTTTGTTTGGGTCTATGAGAAGGGCAGGAGCTCTTCTCAGGCAGTCTATCCCAGGTGTATTGCGCAGCAAGCTGGAAGAAAATGAGTCTGGAGTTGGCAGTAGAAAAGAAGAGCACAGATAAAAGTGACTTACCTGAAGAAGGATGTAGAGAGAGATAAGCGAGGAGAGTTAATGAAGACCTGCAGAATAAATACACTTATAGGCTAGTAAGAGAAGTTTGAACTGTATGCAGAAATAGATAGGGATCCAAAGAAGTGACTTTCGATAAGGGCATTATATGTGTATAGGGGCACTGGCAGAAGATTAGACAGTTCCTACCAGTCTCTCTTCCATTCCCAATCAGCCTTTCTCTCTTTTCCCCACTCCACCCCAAATACTAAATTGAAATTTTTTCTCTATCCCTCTCTCAGTTTGGTTAGTCCCTACCATTAGTATCTCTTCCTCTCCTCATCTATTAATGCTGCACAGCTGTTCACAGGTCCTTCAGGTTGATGCTGGTCTCAATATTCCTGCTTCTAGTCTCCATGGCTACCTCTGATCATACCCCCACCACCACCACCACTACTTCTGGTTCCAGTCTACACAGCCGCCTCTGATCCCATCATCATGGCCGCTACTGCTTCTGGCCTGTGCAGACATCTCCAATCCCACTCCCACAGTTGCTGCTTCTTCCAAACTCTACAGCTACTGTTGCTGCTATCACTATCCTCACAGCCACTGCTGATCCTGTCTCTACAACAGCTCATGTGGATCGTAGCAGCTTGAAAGACACATTTTTCTCTTCTCTGTGTCCTGCAGATCTCCTATAATGGTCTCACAGACTCTTGAGGTCTGCAGACTACTATGTTGGGAACCACTGACCTTGGAGGTTCATTGGGTAGCCAAGGCCTGACAATAAATCTACTGTGTTTGGAAGTGGGATGTAATGTATGAGCTGCCAAGTTCCCTCTGTCATTCTGTTAAATAAGGGGGTGGGGGGAACAGGAAATTGTCATGTTGCTGAACCCCTGCTATAATGCTGTTAGATGTCAGATGGAGTGCCGTTACCCCTATTGAGTAGTCTGTTGATGCCTTGATCCTTTTCCTCGGTGGTGAGTCCTAATATGAAACCTAGCTATATTTCAAGCTATTCTTCTCTTCATGTTTCACTTTGTGCTTACCCACATTAAAGGGTATGTCTACTGCGGGATTAATGCAGAATTAAAGCCCTGTGGTAGCTAAACCATGAAAAAATCTGATATTGTGGGCAATTTTCTGTGCTATATGATTTTTGCGCAGTGCACGGTTTTAGGGAAGGGATCGCGGCAGGGAGTGGGAGTAGCGATGATTGGCAGAGGTGCTGTTATCTGCCTGGAGACCTGACAATATGGCAGTGTGGCTGCTGTCGATTGGCAGCAGCCATCTCCCCTAGAGGCAATCAGACCTCCAACAGTCACGGTTGGGCCACCCTCTCCTCCACAATATTGTCAATGCTGTGAGCCATGGCACTAAAAATATTAAATAAACAAATGCTAGCCCCCTGCAGCACCGATCCCCCCTGAACCGCTCTGATACCCATCTTTATCCCAGCTAGCTAGTTGGGCTAAGGCCCCCTCCCTCTCCCTGATCCACGCCTCAAAGTGGGGGGGGGGGCACAGTCCCTTTCCCTCCCCCTCATACCTTCCGGGTAATAAAAAGATCTCCTGGCTAGCCAGTCAACAAAGGGGGGTGGCCCGGAGCCCTCCACATCCACCTTTGGTCCAATGGGGCAAGGGCGGTCCTCTCCACTCCTGTCCTGTCATGCAGCCAGTCCAAAATGTCTTCCATTATGAGATGCTGCCCTCTAACCTCATGCTAGGTGGCAGTACTGCGAGATTGTGGCCATTTTTTGTTAGGGCCATTGAGGAGGGCAGAGGGCAGTCCTCTGCATTATTTGCAGGGGCTACCTGGCAATGCCCCCTGGAAATGCAGCAGAGGTTTCCTCCTTACCGCGCAGTTTTGGCAGCTAACACACCGCCTTAGCTGCCAAACCGTAATGCGGTTTAGTAGACATGCTCCTAAATTTCATCTACTAGTTCAGACTCCCAGTTCACAAAGTCCTAAAATTCCTCACTGTCTGTGCAATTTAACAACTTTGAATAATTGGGGATCTTCTGCAAATTTAATCACTTTACTTGTCCCCAATTCCAGATCATTTTGCAAGGCATCCACACTAATACCATCTATTAAAGGATATGTTTAGTGTGTATCACAAAAATTTAGTCTGTCATACGTTAAGTGAGATATTAGCATGCTAATGTTTCAGCGAATGCTAAAAGAATTGTGTGAATTTTAGTGCCTAAGTCCCTTAATGAGCAATAGCCTCCTATTTACTTTCTTCAGGTGTGTGAAGGGTAATTTTATAACGGGGCGTCTAGCTGAAGGTACTCAAAATGTACCTATTTTAAGTCTATTGTATGAAGAAAAGTGGATGCCTACTTTTCTTTATAAAACACTAGTGTAAGTGGCAAAGTTTGCAATTTATAGGAGTGGAGGAGTGGCCTAGTGGTTGGGGCAAGGTACTTCAGGCCAGAAGGCTGGGGGTTTAAATCCCACTAGAGGACAGCAACCTTGGGCTGGAAGGACTAGGGTTTCTAGTCCCACAGGTGCTCCTTGTGGTCTTGGGCAAGCCACTTAACCCTCCATAGCCCATGTTCCCTGTAAAATAGTTATCTCCAAGTTATAATGCCCTGTTCAATGTAATTTCAGTTTGTTCAATGTAAACTGCACTGATGCAGAATAGCACAGTATATAAGAGAATGTAAATACATTTAAATTGAGTTGCATACATTGTCAAATACATTATAAGATATTGCACTCATTCTTCTGGCCTCCCTGTGTATCTCGACTCTACAGGCCCGATATTGACTTGCAACAGCTATGCATTTCTACGGTACATAGACATAGCCACTGAACTGTAACACTGGATATTCAATCCAGGACCATATCCAACCACCGGAATTGAAAATCTGGGACTGCTGCAATGACTGTAAGGCTCAGCATGGCGCAGAAGCTAACTAGGCATCAGGGCATGTAACGGCAGAACTGGGGGACATTCAACCGTGTTAGTGCCAATGAGTATCCCTCTATAGCGGCATTTACATGGTTTTAGGTTTTTAAACCATGTAAATGCCATTCAGTATCGGGCCCAGTGTTAATTCCGTAGGCCACTACTCGCTGTCTGAGATCCTCCCAGGCCAATTTACTGTTGGTACCTTCATTTAGAGTTCTTACGTTTGATTGGCTTTGCTGTGCACATTTAGCTGTGTTGCACCATTATTCGCGCTGCCTCCTTATTTGCACTCTGAGTCTTCCTGTATCAGATTTAAGTCTAGTGTAAAGATGTGGGTTTCTGAGAAATCTTATGCTAGTTTGTAGAGTTAACATGGTTTTCTAAGCTAAGCTAGACATAGCGGACAGATTACATTTAGCCTCCCCTCCTTTTGGGTTCCAACTGTACCTTGTCTTTTGATTGTTGTTTTTGTGAATCCTTTTCACCTCCCTTTTGTTGCTTATTGTTATCTCACTTTTTACTTATTTCTTGTGTTATCTTGTCTCTGTTTTCTTATCTTGGATTTATAAACCACTCTGATATGATTTTGTATTATGATGTAGTGATATACCAAATGCTGAATGAATGAATAAATAAATAAAATACACCTGCTCTACAGCACGTAAAAAAGTATTTTATAATTAATATATGTGCTTGCAAATTCCGCCCACAGTCCATCTTGTCTGCATCTCTGGCTACACCTACATGCAAAGTACATATGTTCACATCAATGCATGTCCTTGTGTGTCGGTCAGTATTTTATAAGAGGCCATTAAAGTGTAGAAATTGCCACATACACACAGTAATGCCTTTATAAAAATACCCCCTTTATGTGGTCTCTTCACAAGCTTAATAGCCCTAGTATTTTTAATCTTACATCATTACATTCAGCTTTACATCATTACATTCAGCTTTACACCCAGTTTATCCTCCCTGTTATCTGTAAACCTAGATCAGTCATGTACTGACAGGTATGTTGTTGTTCAATGTAAACCGCACTGATGATGAATAGTGCGGTATATAAAAAATGTTAAATAAAAAATAAATAAATAAATCATGGAAGCTCCTCCCTTTGCCTGCTTATCTTTGAACGATGTTCTTTTCGAGAAAGGATGACCAGAATTGGACATGGCATTTATGATGTCAACACCATAGATTTCTGTTTTTCAGTTATTGTAAATGTATTAAATCTAGTAATTTTAAGCCCATATATTAAGTATTTATAATGGTTGGTGTTTAGGCTTCATCAAGTGATATAATATCCTGCTCTTTCTAATGTTGTTTTCTGTGCTGCTGTTACCCATTCTCCTGTGTTTGCTTCCCAGAGCCTGTCAATCCAGCCTCTCCAGACACCCGGAACCTCTCTCCAGCCTGGTCCCGCCTTCTCCCGTGACGTGGCCGCGCTCCCGCGGCCGCGACTCCCGAGAGCCTGTCAATCCAGCCTCTCCAGACACCCGGAACCTCTCTCCAGCCTGGTCCCGCCTTCTCCCGTGACTCCCGAGAGCCTGTCAATCCAGCCTCTCCAGACACCCGGAACCTCTCTCCAGCCTGGTCCCGCCTTCTCCCGTGACGTGGCCACGCTCCCGCGGCCGCGACTCCCGAGGTATCCTGCCTTTCAGCTATAAAATCAGAGCGACTGCGGCATTAGTTCTCCTGCTCTTTCTAATGTTGTTTTCTGTGCTGCTGTTACCCATTCTCCTGTGTTTGCTTCCCAGAGCCTGTCAATCCAGCCTCTCCAGACACCCAGAACCTCTCTCCAGCCTGGTCCCGCCTTCTCCCGTGACGTGGCCGCGCTCCCGCGGCCGCGACTCCCGAGGTATCCTGCCTTTCAGCTATAAAATCAGAGCGACTGCGGCATTAGTTCTCCTGCTCTTTCTAATGTTGTTTTCTGTGCTGCTGTTACCCATTCTCCTGTGTTTGCTTCCCAGAGCCTGTCAATCCAGCCTCTCCAGACACCCGGAACCTCTCTCCAGCCTGGTCCCGCCTTCTCCCGTGACGTGGCCGCGCTCCCGCAGCCGCGACTCCCGAGGTATCCTGCCTTTCAGCTATAAAATCAGAGCGACTGCGGCATTAGTTCTCCTGCTCTTTCTAATGTTGTTTTCTGTGCTGCTGTTACCCATTCTCCTGTGTTTGCTTCCCAGAGCCTGTCAATCCAGCCTCTCCAGACACCCGGAACCTCTCTCCAGCCTGGTCCCGCCTTCTCCCGTGACGTGGCCGCGCTCCCGCGGCCGCAACTCCCGAGGTATCCTGCCTTTCAGCTATAAAATCAGAGCGACTGCGGCGCTCGTCGCTGCGGCGCGCGACGGGGGCACGCACCGAAGGAGCGCACCTAAGGAGCACGCCGTGCTCCTTAGGGGTGCTCCTTGGGGCCGCTCCGGCTGCAGAGGCCAGGACTCTAACTTTATGTTGCATGTTTGCTTTGTTTCAGCTCTCACTCTCTTCACTGCAAGCGGGTCCGGATTCACCGCGGCGCCACCTCTTCACACCCCTTGCACTCCTCTTCAGCTTCACCAGGTACCAACTCTCTTGCTTCCACTGTCTCTTGTTGCTTCTCCTGTCTTTCCCTCCATGTCCAGCATACCAGTCCACTGGGGTCGCCGCCCAACCCCATTTCCCCGCTGGCGCTCTCGCTCCCCTTCCAATCTTCTCCTCTGCGCCCCCTATCGCTCTACCCTTCCCAGGTCCACAGCTTCCCCCTGCGTCGCTTCCCAACCCTCTGCTCTCTCTAGTGCCTCCCACTCTACCCTTAAGCTTGGCCTTCTTAACTGTCGCTCCCTCAGGACCAAGTCCCTCCTCATCCAGGACCTGATTTCTCAGGCTTCCTTTGACCTGACGCTCCTCACTGAGACCTGGCTGAAGGAAGGGGAGGACGCTCTTCTGGCTCGCTGCCTCCCTGCTGGGTTTTCAGCTACCTCAGTTTCCCGCACTGGTCGCTCAGGCGGCGGCGTGGCCGCCATCCTTGCCCCCTCCCTCTCTTTCACTCAGATTTTCTCTCCTTCTCTGTCCTACCCCGAGGCCCTTCTCCTCCATCTTCACACCACACCCCCTATTCATGTTCTTCTTGTCTATGCGCCCCCCGCTCTCCGATCCGATCTTTGGGACTCCCTCCTTCGTTCCCTCTCCGACCTCTCCTTGCTTTTTCCCCACCTCATCATCGCCGGTGACTTTAATCTTCACCTCGACTCTCCTTCATCCCCCAGAGAGCATGCGTTCCTCTCCCTCTTGCATGACCTGGCTCTCCTACAGCATGTTTCTTTTCCTACCCACTCCGCCGGCCACACTCTTGATCTTCTCCTGTCTCCCTCCTCCTCTCCACTCTCCTTCTCTAACCTGTCCTCACTTTCCCTTCCCTGGTCAGACCATCTCTGCATCTCAGCCTCCTGCTCCCATCCTATCCCCTCCCTCCCTTCTCTCGTCCCTCCCTCCACCCCACGTCTCTCACGTTCTATTACCCCATCACTGGCCCAGCAACTCCCTCCAGCCTCAGATCTGCTCCCTGCCAATTTTGCCTCCTTATCTCCAAACTCGCAGGCCTCTACCTGGTTCTCTTCCCTCTCAGCCGCTCTTGATCACATTGCCCCTCTCCGCCCGCGCCCCCCTCCTCGTCATCCTTCTCACCCCTGGTACCATCCTGGTCTACTCCTCTTCGTTCCCAACTTCGCAAAGCCGAAAGGCAATGGCGTAGGTCCCCCTCTCCGGTTACCTTATCCTTCTTTAAGGCCCAGCACTCCCATTATCGCTCCCAGATTCATCTCGCCAAGTCCTCCTTCTCCAACGCCATTGCCTCTGCCCCCAACCAGACCCGCCATCTTTACTCTACCCTTAAATTTCTTACCTCCCTGCACCCCTCTGCCCCCTCCGTACCTTCCCACCCTATCCCTGCCCCTTCTCTTCTTGCCTCTGCCTTCAGCAACAAAGTTTCTACCTTACGAGCTTCCCTGCCCTCGCATCCCCCGCCCATTTCCTCTCCCCCCCAATTGCCTCCCCCCCCCCCCTGTTGCACAACTGTCCCACACATGGTCTTCCTTTGCCCTGACCACCACCACAGAGCTTCATCACCTTATATCTGCGTCCAACAAAACCTTCTGCTCCCTTGACCCTGTCCCTTCCTCCTGGCTACTGACACCCTCTCAGTCTTTCCTCCCCTACATTCAAACCATCCTGAATAGCAGTCTCTCCACTGGAACTTTTCCCTCCCCCTGGAAACACGCGCTCATTCGCCCCCTTCTTAAGAAACCCTCTCTTGATCCTCTTGACCCCAATAACTACCGTCCAGTCTCCAACCTTCCCTTTCTATCTAAACTTCTTGAGAAGGTTGTCTTTGCCCAGCTATCCCATCACCTTGACTCCACCAACTTCTTTCACCCCCGTCAGTCTGGTTTCCGTCCTGGGCACAGTGTTGAGACTACTCTTCTTGCCTTCACCAATGCCCTGCATGTTGCTCACGACCGTGGTGAAATCTCGGTGGCGGTGGCCCTCGATCTTTCCGCTGCTTTCGACCTTGTAGATCACTCCCTTCTTCTCTCCCGGCTGCATGATGCTGGCCTCCGTAGCACTGTTTTTCGGTGGTTCCACTCCTTCCTTTCCTCCCGGTCGGGTGCTGTTCTGTCCTCCTCCTTTCCCATCCCCTGTGGGGTCCCTCAGGGTTCTGTACTGGCTCCCCTCCTCTTCAATCTCTTCCTGACTCCTCTCACACTTCTTATCCAACAATCTGGTATCTCAGCCTTCTACTACGCTGACGATATCCTCCTTCTCTATCACACGTCCCCAGCCTGTCCTGATATCATCACTCCCCTCAACTCCTGCCTTGCCGCCATCTCTGACTGGATGACCCATAACTGCCTGCATCTTAATCCCTCAAAAACCACAGCTATCTGGTTCCCCCACAGTCACCAGCCCCCGTCACTTGCCCCCTCGTTCCCCGCCACCCCCATCTCTCTGGTCTCCACCTTTCGATACCTTGGGGTAATTTTCGACTCTGATCTCTCCTTCTCTTCCCATATCTCTCACGTGTCTAAATCTTCCTTTTTTTATCTTAGGCAGATCCGTGCTGTTCGCCCCTTCCTCTCACCTTCCGCTCTTGCCACCCTGCTTCTAGCCCTCGTCATCTCCCAGATCGATTTTGCTAACTCTATTCTCTCTGGCCTATCAAAGCTCCACCTCTCTCGTCTACAACGCATCCAAAACACCGCTGCTCGTCTCGTTTCTTCCGCCTCCCACAGGAACCATGTCACACCCCTCCTCCTCCATCTCCACTGGCTTCCCGTTACCTTCCGGATTCAATTCAAGCTTCTCACACTCGTTCATAAAGTTCTTCACACCACCACGCCACAGTACCTTGCTGACCTCATCTACTTTCACACCCCTCGGCACACTCCTCGCTCCTTTCACCTCAACCGTCTCACTCTCACTCTCCCCCCCCCCCCCTCACATGCTCATCTCCAATCCACCCGCTCCTCTGCTTTCTTCTTTGTAGGTCCGGCCCTCTGGAACTCCCTTCCCTCCACTCTCCGCCTGGAGCCCCATCACCCTACTTTCAAGCACGCTTTGAAAACCCACCTTTTCCTTTCTCCCTTGCCTTCAACCTCTCTCCCTCCTAGCCTCTCCTTTTCCTTTATTGACCCTCTTCTCCTGTCCTTATTTCTTTACTTTTACTAAATTGTAATTTCTTTTTCCTTTTCTGGCCTTGTGCCCACTGTACTGAAGATATATTTTGTAAACCGCTCTGCTTACCAATGAAGGGCGGTCAATCAAGACAATAAACATAAACATAAACATATGAACAAATATATTGGTTTGTGCTTGCATTTCAATAAGTTACTGACTAGTTCATTTAAAATGTATTTCATGATGAATATGTAATATTTTGTGGTTGTGGTACAAAGATATTGTTTTAGAATTAAAACTAAACACACACTATACATAGCTGGAGCATAAGAACCATGAGGCATTACATCAGAAGCTCAAAGCATCAAAAGCAAGGAAAAAGGAAATCAGTGAGCTCTAATAATGGCCACTAGATGGCACCAGTGTAAGTTAAGATCTGTTATATCGCTCCCTTTTTTCCCCTTTGAGCCTATGCACAAGTTTTGATTGTAAATGTCCTTTAGATCAGGTCATTGAGATGATTTGTAGATAGCACTTTGCTGCGCATACAGCTGCTGATCCCTATCTAAAATCAGTGGGATGTTATCTAAAATGTAAGTGTATTTGGTACTATATTTCTGACAGGTGTGCCCACAGGCTCTGGATTCACATCACTACTGTTCCTGAAGTACCTGTACACTTGGGAATGTCCTGGAGCAGGAATGATTGCTTGGCTCTTCAGCTGAGTTGTGTGGGCTATCTGTGTGAAGCTGGCTACTCAGCCATCCAAATGTCCATATGATTGCAGTGACAGAGTTCCTTCTACATCCACTAGATATGAGCTTGATATGACCTCTTGCACACAGGTGGCTGTTGTGGTGGAGTGCTATTGAGTCAATGTCAACTGCTGGAGGTCCTGTGGATAGCTGTGACTATCCCCTTTGTTTTCTTGGCAAGATGTGACTGGAAGAATATTGCCAGGCCTTTCTTCTGCACAGAGTATTCCAAGTGGTCTCCCATCCAAGTACTAACCAGGCCTGACCCTGCTTTAAGATCAGGTCCACTCAGGATGACATGGCCATAGTTTTGCACACAGGTACCCAATCTCAAATGATTTGTACGATCTCTCAGTAGTGGTTTCATGCAGACTGAGTCTCCAGTATTCAGCTCAGGGAAATCTCTTGCACATATGTCATATGGGGATTATTGTAGAAGCCTTATTCACATTTTGCACATGTATGTACTGGCACATAAATGTGCAAATGACATCCTTGTCTAAGCAGCTATTTTAGAAAGGTACAAATTTATACATGTCCACTCCAATTAAGTTCAAGTGACACGGGGGCGTGCCAGGGACATGACCTGGGGAGAACCAAAAGTTATACATGTACCTCCCATCTCATATAGGGGATGCATGTGGACAACAGAAAATGTCTGCATATGTATTAACACCTGCTCCCTGTCACTTTTAGGTTTTTAAAAAGTGCTTGTTTTGACCAGCCCTTTACAGGAGCAATTAAGGGTAATACCCCCCTTAATGCCCCCTCAATGCCAAAGGCATTTCTACAGTTTACAGAACTGTAAACCATGTAAATGCCACTTAGCAGGATATTCAATGGCACTAATATGGTTAATGCCACTGAATATCCCCAATTCATGCCGCTATATGCCCCGATGTTCACAGCTTAGCATCGGGGTATGTCGCGGGCATTCTTGGGCAGCAACAGTCGCTAACTGGGTAGTGGCAATATTGCATGCTGCCCGGTTAGTGACCTATGGGTAAAAGATACGCGCAGCAAAAGCCCACAATATCGCCGCTGCCCATTTAGCTACTGTGCGGCAACCCCGGATATTCAATGCCGGGATCACATATGACCCCAGCATTGAATATCAGCATAGCCGTCACAGTTCAGTATCAGGCCCCCAATGTTTATTTCCCCCTCCACATGTTAATTAGAGAGACATCAAATACTCTGTGGTTAGTTAAGAGCTTCCAGATGTCTAGGTTTGCAAAATGGCCAGGATACACGTGTATGTGCCGACATTTACATGTGTATGTTCTGAAATGCTGACGTTCCATCATCTGGTTTTCTCATCCCTCTGCATTCCTGCACATCCTCCTTTGATGTAAGATACACATCTACAGTGAGAGTGAAGATATTTCAATTTTACAGCAGACTTACAAGTGCCCACCTTCTTTTCTGAAATTGCCATAGATTTGCAGATGTTTTCACTTGGACTTCACAGCAAACACATAAACGTCCTTTATTGCTTTATTGCTTCTTGTGTCAGAGTTTTTCTGAAACACCTTGTGCCACACAGGGTGCATAGGGTTGGGTATGAGTTGCTTTCAGTATTGGCAATTAGAAAGTTTCCCTGCTGTATTCAACTTTTGAAGATTTTTGAAGTTTTATGGTCTCGTTTATATGCCGACCTGTGCCGAAGTGGCTCTGGAACTAAAGAATTGAAGAGCGTTATTAGAAGATAAGTAACCGTAGACCTAGTTAGGCACGTTTACTATTACTTTTATTTACTTTACCTTCTTTTTTATAGGAGGCAACAGTCTGTTCCGGTGCTGCTTTGTGCAGTAGATTGTACAACAACGCTTTTGAATGAATGTGTATGTTTTGTGTTAAGGTGCTTTATTAAGTGTTTTGGATCTCCCAGTAGTACTCATGTGGTGTTAAAGTGCTATGATTGGAAGTTTGTTATATTTGAGAGAGGCTATATAGAAGGCTTTTTTGACCAGTGATGTGAGCGTCAGCTGTTCCCTATAGTGATATTTTCACTACATGCAGGGTATAAGCCATCTTGAGGTCATTTTTGCCTGAGATAAGTGTGATGATATTGGGTTTGAAGAAGAATATTTTTGTTTGATTATATTTTGGATTAAGAGTGAGTTTTATGCATACCATGACAGTCATGAACCTCACTTGAAAGCCAGGGTTTGTGGAGTGTGATCTCAGTTTCTCAAATTTACTGCTAATGCTCGGCATAGTACTTGCATCATACCAAAGACAGCCTCCCTTTGGAGGTCGTAAGATGTTACATGTATGGGTAATTTATCAAGGTGTGCTTCGAAATTCCTCTTAATTAAGCCTGTGGCACCCAACACAATGGGAAATAATTTGCTTTCTGCCACATTTTCTTGATTCTTGACTGCATTTCTTGGTACTTCAAGATTTTCTCCCTCTCAACATGATTCACAGAGGGGTTGCTTAGAACTGACACCTTTATAATTATTTATTTATTTAGACAGTTTTGTATACCACCTTATCCTTCAATCAAAGTGGTCACAGCACAATTGGGGGATACATTTAACAAGAGGGGATATGAGACACATACGCTAATACTTACAGGGAACATGGGCAATGGAGGGTTAAGTGGCTTGCCCAAGACTACAAGGAGTACCTTAGTGCAGTTCTAGTATTTTTCTCCTTTACCACTGTATCCGGCTTCTTCATATCCAGCTTTTTATCAGTCAGAATGGGAGTAACTCAGATGATCATAACCTCCTTATTCTCTGTAATTCTTTAAGGGTCATGATCCCAGTGCTTTTCAGGCACAGTGATGTTATAGTGCTTACAGAGTTTCCAATGGATGAGGCATGCTACTTTATTGTGCCTTTCTGTATAGAAATTTTCTGCCATCAGAACTTCACAGCCAACTATGAGGTGAGTCACTGTTTCCAGCTCTTTCCCACAGAATTGACATATGTCTGTTTTGCTGCACTGAGCTGCTATTCATGTCCTCTGTTGGTATGTTCCTCCAATGCAGTATACCGTAGCTTTCCATGGATCTTCACCATCCCTTTCTGCTTTCTTGCACAGGTTTTTCACTAGCAGATTCATATCTGCCTTTAGCTTGTAGGTGTCTTGGTGATTATAATAACATGTTCAAACTCAGGGCGGCCTGAGGGTTTCTTCCACCCCTACACCCATGGCTGCGGCACCACTCAGCTCACCATCCCACCTCCCCCCCCCCCCCCCTCCAGCTGCAGCACCACCCAGCTCGCCATGCCACCTCCCAGCATCCATTTTCTCACAGGAATGGGGAGAGGGGGCCGCATGGCATCCTTTCTTGTGCTGAAGCAGCAGTGTCTCATCAGAGACACTATAGCCAATGTTGAGGATGTCATCTGCTATTGATTCAAAGCCACTGAGCCCAGCCAAATGTTCATGCTGCTTTCACTGATACACTTTAGATGCCATAGAGGATCCAAATGGTATTTTGAGCCATTTTTTCCTGTCACGGGGGGGGGGGGGGCTGGAATGTAATCATCAGACTAATTTTTTTATCTAACATTTTCATTGCAGGAATGCATCAACAAGTGTAAGCAAGTGAAACAAATGAGCTTTGGGCAGTTTATATAAGATATCTTTGAGTGTCGGTATGATATGGTGTGATTTCTTCAGCCTTAAGGTTTAGAAACTTTGGATCAATACAAATTCTCAGCTCAGGATTTTTTTACTATGACTATATTTCATTTCATTTATTAGATATTTTACCGGCCGGGGGGGGGGGGGGGTGGAGCTAGCTGCGAAGCGAGATGACTGCCTAAAGAGATCGCTCCTGTCCCGATAAAAAGGATCCTAGCTTTCTCCCTCAGTAGAGTCTGATGCGGTGCACTTATTTTGGTGTGGATAACAAAGATAATGTCATCTCTAAGGCCAGCGAAGTTGGAGTTTCAGCAGGTGGCTGGGCAAGCAGTGAAGTGAGCAAAACAAGAAGCATCGTCACCGCAGAAGATGGCGCCGGAAAAGGAGAATGGCGGCGGCACGTGAGAAATTCTAGCGGAGTTGAGAGCGGAGAAGGAACTAATTGCTAACAATGGTTTGACACTGGGGCAAATGCAGAAAGACTTACAAGAGGTAAAAGAGAAATTGGAGGATACGAGTGGGCGCTTACTTAAAGTGGAGGCGCTGGCCCAGAAGCACGAGGGCATGTTGGTGCAAATAGGTCCGCTGGCTAAAAGGATAGCAGCATTAGAGATCCAAAATGAAGATCAGAACAACTGGTCAAGAAGGAGTAACGTGCGCATTACTGGTATTCCGGAAGGGGCAGAGGGGGCAGATCCGATTGCTTATTTGGAAAAATTGATACCGGAGCTGCTTCAAATTAACTTCTCTAAAGCGCTGGAACTTGAGCGGGCACATCGTGTGCCTTCACCTGCAGCTAGCCAGAAGAAGGGGCCAAGGCCTTTTGTAATTAAAGTCTTAAGATATCCACAAGCACTGCAGATCCCGCAAGTTGCCAGACAGAAGAGCATGTTGCAATTACACGGGAGCAGGATTGCCTTCTACCCAGACCTTTCTAAGAAAAAGGTGGAACGAAGAAAGGCATTGTTAGCATGCAGGCCCATGATGCAAAAGATTCAGGCAAGATATGGATTGTTTTACCCGGCCAAAATGAGGGTAACAGTGGACAATACCACGCGCACCTTTGATAATGCAGCAGCACTTCGAACATTTTTACAGGACTATATGCAAATGGAAGTAGGGCGTTGAGATGTAATTGAAGCAGTCTGGCAGTCAGGTTAAGTATGGACTGTGAAATAAGTTTGGCAAGATGAGTCTACAGACTCCACAATGGGTCTTATAAGTTCCCATTTTCTTTTCAGTGTATAAAGTTAAGTTGCTTAAGATGTTCTTAATCATGAAAGCATATCAATGTAAATAAAATGTGGGCAATTAGCTATTGTGAGCAAATTGTTGGTGTAGGGATAGGAAGTCTTGCGATAAAACCAAGTGAAGGGGGAGGGGTGAACAAAGATGGATGTGTGAAATGTGGGAGGGTGGGGGTGGGGGAGCCTGATCGTATGGGGAATCGGTAGTGCTTCACCATGCAAGTATTTACAGTTGTTCTGTTTTTCAGGAGTTGGTTATGTATAGTTACCTTTAAGAGCAATGCAAGACTGATAGAGGCTCGCCTGGTGGTGGACATTACTCCCGAAATAGTTAATATCAATTCACATGGCTGATAGCAGGTTAAGGGTGTTGTCTTTGAATGTCCAGGGGATCGCTAACCCAATCAAACGGAAAAAAAATTTGACATATTGCCAAAAACAGGGTGCGGATATACTCTATATCCAGGAAACTCATCTATCTTTATTGAATCATATAAAGTGGGGAGCAATGTATACCAAAATATAATAGCTGTGCCAGCAGTTAAAAGGAAGGGAGGAGTGATCATATTGATCTGGAGAGCACTGGCACCGACAATTCTAGAAACAAAGATAGACACTTGTGGAAGATGGGCTAAAGTGAAAGTGCAGATTGATCGTCAAGAATACACGTTGATGAATATATACGGCCCAAATCAGGATGAACCGCAATTTTTTGAACAAGTGTTAATGAAACTGAGTGAGATGGCATCAACACGTATACTACTAGGAGGGGACTTTAATCTTATACAGGACCCGTTTGTTGACCGTACTCCCTATCGGCAACAGCCCAAGTCTAAATCTGGGCGTGCGCTGCAGAATCTGATGGAGACTATGGGGCTGGTGGATCCATGGAGACTTATGCACCCGAGAGATAGAGAGTATTCATTCTACTCTCTCCCACATAATACACAAACGAGAATAGATTACTTTTTGATATCAAAAACAATAGTGCCTCAGCTCATAGAGACAGAAATGCAAACTAAAACGATCTCAGATCATGCAGCAGTTTTGGTTACACTAGATTCCAACAAGGTAAAGAACATCAAACCTAGATGGCGCTTTGATAAAGCATGGCTAGCGGATAAAGATTTTGTCGCCTATATAAAAAAAGGTATCACTACCTATTTTGAACACAATGTAGAATCTGAAACATCAACGTGGGCCTGGTGGGAAGCATTTAAAGCGACCATACGAGGGCATATAACTTCGTACAGTATACAGCAGCGGAGAACTAGAGAGAAAGAGCTGGACGAGTTAAATTTGGAAATTCGAGCTGGGGAACGGCTGCTAGCCAAGCAATTAGATCCACTGGTGTTGATAAGCTACAGAAGCTGCGCTACCAATACAACTCCATATTGAATTTAGAAGCACAACGACAAATTAAGGCACAGCAGAGTATATATTATCACGAGAACAACCGGGCAAGCCAGCTCTTAGCCCGCACTATGAGAGCGAAAGAAGCAGTATCACGTATCACTGGTCTGCGAGATGAGAGAGGCCAGTTGATTGTGGATGATGAAGGAATATTGGAGAACTGCAGAAATTTTTATGCAAAGTTATACCAATCAAAGACTGATTGGAGTGAGGAAGCTTTTGGAGAACTAACTTCCAATGTTGTTGGACCGCAGTTAACTGAGCAGCAAGCGTTATCGCTGGAAGAAGATATTACTTGCAGGGAAATTCAGCAGGCAGTGTGGCAATTAGCGAAGGGGAAAGCAAGCGGACCAGATGGATTGCCCCTAGAATTTTATGATAAATTTGTTGAGCAGTTAGCACCAGAACTGCAAGTATACTATAGTAGATTGTGTGAAGAGTGCCCAGAAGTTGGGGTGCTTTCTGAAGCAAATATTGTCATACATCTGAAGCTCAGGAGGGACCCTCAGAAAGTAGAAAATTATCGCCCCATCTCACATCTGAATGCTGATTACAAGATATATGCAAAGATACTAGCCAATAGACTGGGAAAAATACTTGAGGTGCTTATTCACCCAGATCAATGTGGATTTATGGCAGGCAGGTCGACCACAGATAATGGTCGATTGTTGGCACATGTATTGTTGCGAGCGCAGAAGACAAGTCACCCCGTGGTTGGGCTTGCCTTAGATGCCGAGAAGGCATTCGACAGAGTAGAGTGGCCATTCCTCTTCAGAACGATGAGATGGTTTGGAATCAAAGAAAAATTTCTGAAGAGAGTTGGAATGTTATACACCAAACCTTCAGCTCGAGTAATTACGAATGCAACGATGTCAGCGGGCTTTTGGCTGCACAGGGGAACGCGACAAGGCTGCCCCTTGTCGCCATTGTTGTTTAATCTGGCATTGGAGCCCCTGGCATTGAAGATCAGGCAGCACAGGGATATCATAGGCCTAGATGTCGGTGGATGCCAGTGCAAACTATCGGCCTACGTGGATGACCTGTTTCTGTTCTTAGAACCCAGCTCTCTGAAAACAGTGTTTGAAGTTATAGCTGAGTACTCGGCAATATCAGGATATAAGGTTAATTTAACGAAAACGACGGTAATACCTCTAAATTCTTATGTTTCCATATCAGAATTAAATCAATACCCATTTAAGGTGGAGCAATCCTCTTTTAAGTATTTGGGTATAAAATATGGGACCACCATGGATAAGACAATGCAACAAAACAGAACCATCTGTGAGAAGATGATTCGGGAATACATGGATAAGTGGTCTCCGTTGAACCTAACCTGGTAGGGCAGGCTAGAAACCATAAAAATGGTGATTGTCCCCAAGATAACATATATTTTAAGTATGATACCGATGCTATTTGAATTACGATTCTATATAAAACTAAACAAGCTGTTGTTATCTTTTTTGTGGCGTAACAAAATGGCAAGGATAGTGGCATGGAAACTGAAACTACCAAAAAAACGAGGTGGAGTGCACTTCCCAGATTTCTTTGGGTACCATGTAGCTGCTCTCCTGAAACAAGGTGTTAGCTGGAGTGAGGAGGAGATAAGGGGAGAGGACCCCCAATGGCTGCGAATTGAGGCGGCCATAAGCAAACCGCTCCCGTTATGGATGTGCATTGGGGCTGATGATGCCTCAGAGAATACACTAATGGAGTGATGAGGGCTACACAGCAGGTGTATCAAATATTTAAGAACTATGTAGAAGGTGCAAGAGAATGTACTACAGGGACATCTATATGGTTGAACCTGCGGTTCAAGATTGCAGGACGAAGCTTCGTGTGGAATACTTGGATAAAGCACGGTATATGTAATCTGGGTCAACTGATCCATAATAATGCATTTAAACCCTTTTCGGTCCTGCAACAAGAGTTTGATCTGCCTGTTGTCTGTCTGTACTAATGGTGTCAGCTGAGACACTGTCTGAGCAAGGCCGAAATCTCACCGGTTGCATTAAGTGCAGGACACCCACTGCTACAGAAGGTGAAGGAGATGAGAATGGGGTCTCATTTGATATAGAAATTTGTTGCTATTCTGCGTGATGGAGAAAAGCGGAGATGCAAAGGTCTGGAACTGGTCTGGGAATCCGAGATAGGGGAACTAGATGACCCAGATATGTGGAACATCTTTTTGGGATCGCAGATAAGAGTGACAAGAGCGGCCTCGCTAACGCAAACGCTGTATTTTCTGGCTCATAGAGCATACTTAACCCCACTGAAAATAGCAAAGTGGCAGCCTCAAGCAGGGAATCGTTGTTGGTCATGCGAGAGTGACATTGGTACAATGGCGCACATGCTATTCTACTGTCCCAAGTTGCAGGGATATTGGCAGCAAGTGTGGAGGCGAGTGGCCCAGTTGTTGAAAATAAGTATGCCACTAACATACCGTATAATAATCTACAAATCACAGGCTGAAATTCCTGAATTGGAGAAGCATGACCACTGGATTCTGGACCTGATACTTGGACTGGCCTTGAAAGCGATACTGAGCCATTGGAAGAATTTTTCGAATTTGAATGTCGAATATTGGTGGAATTTGCTGTGTGCACACCGGGCATATGAAAGAGTATATGTGAGTAAAAACCCGTGTTACTCTAATATGCTCAGAAAGTGGAACACCCTTGACTTGCGACTACTGTGATAGTGCTCATAAGGCAATGGAAGGGGGGGTGTTCGTCACCAGGTGAGCTAATGAGTCTAATGAGTTTAAGGGCAGATAGGACTTAGAGGATAGACAGTCAGATGGAGGGAGTTAAGAAGGTAATTGTCATTAGAAGTGAAGTTTTATTCATAGGAAGCATTGTTCTTGCATTGTACACTATATTGTATAAGTATGTTTTTATATATATATTTTTATGTTGTATATTGTTGTAATTCTTAAGTTCTGTTTAAACCGCTAAATAAAGGCTTCAAAAATATATATATATATTTTACCGGCCTTTATATAAGAGCCCAAGATAGCATACAATAAAACAGACATAATAATTACATAAAATACAATAAAACAAAGACAGAATCATCAACAGAGCAAAGAGTATCTTCAAACCCCCAATATAAAATATAAATTCCTCCTCTGGAACAAAATTGTTTTAAGTGCATTTCTAAAACCCAAAAGACCATCTATAAAGCATAAGGTTACAAGTAAACTATTCCTCATACATGGAAGGGAATAGGACAATGCCCTAGCTCGAATCCTAACTAAATGAAACAAATTAGCCCCTGGGAGCAGAAATAACATCTTGAGCACTTTAAGAATGGGATATCCGTAAAGCAACATACAGTACTCCCGCAAATAAGAAGACAAATAATCTGGGCTTAAATGTTGGAAAATCTTAAAAGCTAGCACTTACAACTTAAATGTAATTTGCTTAGCTACTGTATAGGCAGCCAATGTAAAGCCTACAAGCTAGGTGTAAGATGTTCTCTTGGTCCTGCCTCCACCAACAACTTTGCAGCAAAATTTTGGACTTTTCGCAAATAACCCATGGTCTTCACAAATGGACCAGAATATAAAGCATTACATTAATCCAACTTGTATGACAGGTGAAAAATCCTGTTGATTAAAAAACAATTGAATCTTTCTCAATTGACGAAAGTAGAAAAAACATACCTTCATCAACTTAGAAATATGCCATTCTAATGTCAGACCTTCATCTAACTCAAAACCCAGACTACACAACTGATATTTCACCTCTAGCTGTCATCCATTCTAATCAGTTGATCCAGCAACAGGTACAATATGACCATCAGTTTCATGCATTCCAGCTAGGCTTTTACCTTTGGCTTCATGACAACTGGTACATTGCGAAGAGCACATACTAGAAACATAGGGGCATGTTTACTAAACCTTCTTAATGTGCGCCCGGCGTTAGTGTGCAGGATGCCATATAAGGAGTGGGCGTTTTAGTCTAAAGTAGCAAAACGGGATTAGCGTGCGATAACGCGCGCTGCTGCGCACATTATCGGGCAAAGCGCCGCTAAGCGTGTTACCACACGGTAATCTTAAGTAGGCGCACAGACATCCAAACAGAGAAACAGAAGCGTAGCACAATGGTTAATAAACTGACTGATAATACAGGGGTCATGAGTTTGATCCCCCAGTATGCATAAGGCTGGCTGAGGCATCAGCTTTGCCATGTAAGTATTGTTTCCTGAGGCATTTTATTTGTATTTTAATTATTGCTGCCAGCAAACACACCCTCACGTGCCATAACCTAAGGTGCCGCATAAGGCACCCAATAAGGCACTCCATAGGGCACATTATAAAGTGCACTGTCTGCCACAGCACCCTATAATGTCCCCTATAGGGCACCCTATAAGGCGCTCCATAGGACACTTTATAAGGCACCTTATACAGACTGTAACCATAAGGTGCCTCAGAAGGCGCTTTATAGGGTGCCCTATAAGGCGCCTTCTGAGGCACCTTATGGTTACAGTACCCTGAGGGTGTTTTGCTGGCAGCACTAATGAACATTAAAAATAGACAATGCTTTGGACAGCCCTATCAAATAACCCCACTGTGCGTTTGAACCCATGACCTCTGGCACAACAAGCAGTGAAGTATCCAGTGGGCTACAGCTCCATAGCTGCTAGCAAGCCCCTCGCTAGCTGCAGAAGGACTGCACGTCACCACACAGTCTGCTGTAGTCACCAGAATAGGGTTAACCCACCCATACCCATGATGCACTGCACATGCAAATCAGCAGTCTACAGATGATCACAAGATGGGGTATGCACCCCCACAGCACCTCGGCCTGGTAGGGGGAACTGACCGTGTGTGGTACTGGCACAGAGTAGCTACACACCGTCACATTGTGCAGGTACTGTACTCACCCTGAGGGTGAGGTGGGGCGCCCAGCACCAGGTCCACAGCAGAAATAGGCCATGCTGCAGGTCCCCAGCAGTGCTGATGTGTAAGATAGATAGTTTCTGCAGACACACTTTGGATACATCTGTATTTCTCTGTCAGGTTTAGCTCTTATGAACCCATAGGAGGAGTATGTACCATCACCCCCGGGGCTGAGGGTGGTAAACAGGATCTCCCACCAACAGATCCACATTCTACCTCCCTGCAATGGTGGCAGTAGAGAGGACCATCAACCCCAGTCCTGCTGGGGAACAGACACCCTACAGGGCAGTCAATACAGCTCTGTACACAGCCATAAAACAATAGTAGAGAGACATTAGGCCTGGATATGCTAAGCTGCACCCCACCACTATCTGATATTCGCCAGTAGCAAGCCTTCAGCCGCTGCAAGGTGTTCCAGCAAGACACATACCAGCTGCAGACAGTCTGCTAGCTAGTCCATAGTACATGTTCCTGGTGGAAATGCATGCACCCAGAACTGGGATGTCAGCATACACAACAAGCAGATAAGTCAGTGACTAGGCCCCAAAAGAGAACCCATAAATATCACATGAGAGAAATACTATATAGCACTATGGGGGAATACTATATAGCACATGGCTCACTGACTCAGACTCTGCAACAATGAATCAAATACAGAAGCCCGGATACCAACTATACAACTGCCCACGCATCAACAGAAGAGGAGGCGGAGTCCTTATAGCAGCCAAAACTAGCCTTCAACTCACAACCACATCTACGGTCACAAATCCCGATCTTGACCTACTTAAAGTCGAGAGCATGGCATTATCCATCTGCCTAATCTATCGACCTCCCTCACCACAGCACGAAACACTAGCCACAGCACTAGAAACCATCACATCCACACAAAGCAAAAAATTCCAGATCATCCTCGGAGATTTGAACCTAGCATCAATTCCTCCGTCCCACACGGACTCCTTCTATGAAGCCATCGACCAATTGGGTTTCCAACAAATAATAAGCAACCCCACACACGATAGAGGAAACATCCTAGATATGATTTTCATACCCAGAAATCCACAACAAAGCAATGAACCACCTATAATAAACATAACTCAAGTACCATGGTCAGACCACCACCAAATCAACTGTAAACTTAAACTACAGTGCCAACCCAAAACTCAAAGGAGATGAGAATGACCAACCCCATTAGGAAATTCAGCAAACTCAACGAGGAACACCTCATAAGCACCATTGCATCCCACATAAACCTAGATTCCACAGACCTAGACGAACTAACTAACAGATGGAACACACACATCCAAAATACATCTAACCCAACTTTGAAACACACATCAAACCCACATAAGATCAACTCGGAACCCTGGTACACAGGAACTCTAATAAAATCAAAAAGGGAGCTCCGTAAAATAGAGAGAAAATGGAGACAAACCAAATCCTCCGATCTCAAAACTAAATACATGGCCCATATCGCAAAATACAAAGACGACGTGAACAATGCAAAAAAATTACATCACACCAACATCCTAAACAAGGCAATCAATCGCCCACGAGAGTTATTTGAACTAGTCAAATCACTAACCAAAACCGCCCCAACTGCCAACCTCAACAACACCCACACCGTCCAACCACTGGCAAACCACCACGCGACCAAACTCCCCGCCCCTGGGCCTCCACCCCCCCCCCCCAACACCACACATCAGACGTGAGAACAACACAATGCAAACCCCGTTATGGGAGCACTTCCACACAATAGGAACCCAGCAAATCCCAGCCATTGTCACAAGCCTGAAAAGCACCACCTCCCCCCTAGATCCCTGTCCTGCCTCCTGGATCAAGGCAGTGAAACCAGACAGAGCACCTCACATATCAAACATAGTTAACCTATCCCTTCAACCAGGAATCATGCCCACAGAACTACCGACATCAGTCATTAGACCAATCCTAAAAAAACACTACACTCAACGGAGAAGACCCAGCCTCCTACCATCCCATATCAAGTATCTCATTCCTGGCAAAGATCATAGAAAAAACGGTCCTTCTACAAACTCCAAGACCATCTGACTGACAGTGCTCCTCTTGATGACCAGCAATATGGCTTCAGGCAACATCATGGAGTTGAAACCCTGTTACTAGTTCTACTTAACAACCTCCTAAAGGGCCTTGAAAACAAAAAGAAAATGTACATTCTTGTATTCATTGACATCTCAGCTGCCTTTGATACAGTTAATCATGGGACCCTCATAAATAGGATAAAATCAATAGGAATAACAGGAACCCCACTAAAATGGTTCTCATCCTACATCTCAAATCGAACACAACAGGTTCAATTCAACGGAGAAAAAGCAGAATCTTTCTCACAAACACAGGGAATCCCCCAAGGCTCTGCTCTCTCAGCACTTCTGTTTAACATATATATGCAGCCACTATGCAAAATTTTCTCACGGCACGAAATTAATTACCACATCTATGCCGATGATATCATGCTATACACACAACTAGACACTAAAAACCCAGACTACAACCCACTGGAGACATGTATCGGAGAGATGCAAGACTGGTTACAACAAAGTAATTAATCACAAAAAAACCGAAGTAATGTATATCTCCAAAGAACCGAATTTTGACCCTCCCACATCAATAACACTATGTAACAACACTTACCAAACAAAAAAAGAAATAAAGTATCTAGGAGTCACATTTGACTGTGACCTAAAGATGGAAAAACACCTCCGAAAGACCAACAGAGCAGTTTTCCACAAGCTTAGAATGCTCCAACCCATTCGGAATATTATTGATCCCCAAGACTTCAGAACAGTGGCCCAAGCACTCATCATGCCACATTTTGACTACTGCAACGCCATCCTACAAGGTTTACCTAAAAAACCCTAAACATATTACAAATGGCACAAAATGTAGCTGCCAGGGTCATAATGAAGAAAAATCTAAGTGACCACATCACACCAGTGCTAATTCAATTACACTGGCTACCCATAACAGCTCGCACAAAATACAAAATACTAACAACCACCTTCAAACTCATCCACAACTTAGCACCTTCCTTCCTCAACAACCTAGTAAGATTGCAAACTACTACCCGAAACAGAAGAACCCACAATTCCAACATCCTTCACACTCCAACAGATATAAGATCTGCCAAAACTAACACCAGCCACAGGGCTTTCTCATATTTGGCGCCAACACTGTGGAACCAACTCCCACCAGAACTACGAGCTAGCAATGACCTTCTAGACTTCAGAAAGAAACTCAAAACGCACATTTTCCAATCACATTTCAACCTGAACTAAACCCACAGATGGAGCAGCCCCTGACCACTGTGTCCAAGAAGATTATCCTGTATATATGTATTTATGTATATCTGTAAATGAACTCCCCCATAGCTAAGAAGTGTTAACTCTGTATGATGTGCTTTTCTGACAATCTGTATGTAAGCAAAATTTGTACCTGCCTTGACTCGACAGTCCAAGAAGATTATCCTGTATATATGTATTTATGTATATATGTAAATGAACTCCCCCATAGCTAAGAAGTGTTAACTCTGTATGATGTGCTTTTCTGACAATCTGTATGTAAACAAAATTTGTACCTGCCTTGATTCGGCAGTTTCACAATAGTAATCCTACCCGCTTCTGATCGCTGGAAGGAGCGGGCTACAAATGCTTGCTAAATAAATAAATAAAATGCCGTGGTCACTGCTCAGTCAGGGTGAGAGTGATATCCCAGCGGAACATGCTGTGGCCACCCTGTCTGTGCAGGTGGTGGCCGGGCACTACAATGTCCCAGCCATTGCCCTATGCCCTGTGCAGATGCATCCTGGCCAAGCCACCCTGTCCGGGCTATACCCATGGTACCTTGCTCCTCATTATACACATTGGCAGGCCAATACTGGCAACAGTGCTGGCAGTGTGGGCTGTGGAGGGTGTTTGCAGCCACCACACACTGGATAGACAGACACACACTCCCACACCTATGCCAGCATTGTGCTACTATAGAGGTGTTTGGCAGTCCTGGCCACCACACCAGTCCTGGGCACAGTGCAGGCATGGTATGGTACGCAATACCTTTGGGGGTCACTCCCCAGGGTGGTAAACACTGTCAGACACCAGACCTGAAGCACACTCCACAGACATCAGAAAGGTTGTTATGATGGAGCTCAATCAGCAAACTGTGCTTAACGTAGGAATTGCTATCTGCCAGTAATCATAGCAACCTTTTGATAGCTGTGTACCGTATTCCCAGGTATAGGGTGGCATTGCTAAGGTATGCAAGTGCTAGTATTGGGTGATGCACGCAGGGCCCAATGTCCTGCCTCTCCAGGAAGCATTGGCTAATGGAGCCTGTGGGTGTGGGTGTGTCTGCCCCTGTTGGCTGCTGCTTTACGGCAGATGTTCCCAACTCCAGTCCTGGTGTGCCAAACACTGTTCGGGTTTTCATGCTGTCCCTCATGAATATGCATGAGATACATCTGCATACCATGGGGGCGGTGCATAGATATGCAGCACAGGCATCTTTATTAGAGGCAGCATGGAACCTGAATGGTGTTTGGCCCTCCAGGACTGCATTTGGGAAACTCTGCTCTAGGTAATGCGCCTGTTTATGGTGTCTGTGCTCTGTAGGGTAAAATGCAGATTTATTGGGCATGTTTCTGTTATCTGCAATAAAGGTTCTGTCTGTATTAGCACGTTTTAGTAGTGGGTAAAAAATGGGGGCTGGGTTGGCAGGAACCAAAGCTGGGACCTGAACCTGTGACCTTCTGCTCCTGAACACACTGGCTGTGTGCACTGCACCACTGTGTTGCCACGGAGACAGCACATTCCCTGGGGATACCATGACTGTTCATCAGACGGGGCCTGTCTGTTGCAGTGCATGGCACCCACCTACACAGGGCTAGGCCACGGTCTGCTCTGGGCAGCTGCCACTGCCCCCTCCACCACCAGTGCTCCTCTGCCACCCTGCTGACATGCCCTTCTGCTGGTGGTGCTGGTGGAGCGCAGTCTCAGGCCATCCAGTGTGTGGGTAGGCGGCTACCTATGGTGCGGGTTCTGGGGTAGGGGTGCCTGCATAGGTGTCCACGCTTCCCCCCAGCACCGCCTGCCACTGTTCTGTGCCCTTGGGGGTCCCTACTGGGTACTATCCCCTGTGACACTGTGGAAAGCACACTCGTGCCCATGCTGGGCCCTCATCAGTTGCTGTCTGGCTGCTCTACTGTTTCAGCATTCCTATGGGCCACCTAGGCATCACCCTGGTCCGCACTGTGGCCCAGCTGCAGTACAGCATGTGCCGTCTGCAGCCCTCTGTGTCCCCTTTCCCAGCATCTGCCCAGTTGCCCATTCCGACATGCTCACCCTGCTGTTGTGGAACATATGCACCCCATAGGAAACCTGTCCAATGGAGAGGGAAACCCTGATGAGCGCAATTTCACTGTGGGATCATTCACCTTATATGGGGACGGAGCGTAGACCCTTCCAAAATTCATATCTTTTTTTTTTGCAGCTTTCTCTGGAGTGCTTTTTGATATTTCCCATTAATATCACTATTGCCCAGCTTGGTTATGTTTTTTTTATATTTTGTTGGGGTCATTTTCAATGTTTATTTGCACTTTTGTTCTGTGCACATGTATCACACTTATCACTTTTCTGTAAGTTTCCCTGGTTTTGCTGTACATTGCTGACGGAAATGGTTTCTCTTCCCTTTAAATCAGCTCTAACGCCAGGGTTTCACTGGCGTTAGTTTTGAGCCTCGGATTTCACAGCGTTAGTGTGCGGGGAGCCTCTCCCCTCCCACTCTCCACCCATTGACCCCTTCTCTCCGCCCCTGGGGAGCCTTCCTCTGCCCTCCAGGAGCCTTTCCCCGCCTTCAGCGCTCATTTGCGCTGCTGCGCATGTTAACGCGTGCTAAGGTACCTGAGCGCCTGATAAAGCGCCATTATAAGAACATAAGAACATAAGATATGCCATACTGGGTCAGACCAAGGTCCATCAAGCCCAGTATTCTGTTTCCAACAGTGGCCAATCTAGGTCATATGTACCAAGCAGTTTCCCCAAGGGACACAGGTTCCACAATGCTTGTATTGGTTCAAGCATTGATATCCTGGGTCCCTTCTTAATAATGGCTTATGGACCTTTCCTCCAGGAACTTGTCCAACCTTTTTTTAAACCCAGCTACACTAACAGCCTTTACTACATCCTCCGGTAACAAATTCCAGAGTTTGATTACACGTTGAGTGAAAAAATATTTTCTTTTATTAGTCTTAAATAGTTTACCCTGTAGCTTCATTGCATGTCCCCCTAGTCTTTCTATATTCTGATAAGGTAAACAATCGATCTACGTTTACCCGTTCCACTCCGCTCATTAATTTATAGACTTCTATCATATCTCCCCTCAGCCGTCTCTTTTCCAGTTTAAAGAGCCCTAACCTTTTTAGCCTTTCTTCATAGGAGTATCCTTCCATCCCCTTTACCATTTTGGTGGCTCTTCTCTGAACCTTTTCTAATAACTCTACATCCTTTTTAAGATACGGCGACCAGAATTGCACACAATATTCAAGGTGCGGTCTCACCATGGAACGATATAGAGGCATTATAATATCCTTTGTTTTATTTTCCATTCCTTTCCTTATCATACCTAGCATTCTACCTTAGCGCGCGATAACGTCACAGAGCGCACATTAAGAAGGTTTGGTAAACATGCCCCATAGAAACATGATGGTAGAAAAAGACCACATGGCCTATCCAGTCTGCCCTTCCATATCAAATACTAAAATATCTCACAACCTCGAGGAGAGCCTATTCCCTCTTTGCTCCAGCTCTTTGGAACATGCTCCCAGGTAAACTTCGTACCATCCATGACCTGTTGGACTTTAAAAAAAGACTGAAAACTCACCTGGTTTTAGATCATTTCTCAAGTAATGATGCATACATGTCAGTTTATTTACCACTTCTATATGTAATTTACTTTTTTTCCATTGTACTTGTGTCCTGTTCTGTGTAAAGCCTTCTTGGCTTTGTTTTTTTTTGTAAACCGCTTAGACTCTTAGATTTACAGTATATAAAATTAGCTAAATAAATAAAATAAACAAAGTCCCTTCTTTTCCTTTAGAGAGCTTCTGTGTTTGTCCCATGCTATTTTGAATACAGATACTGTCCTTGTCTCTACTACCTCCACTGGAAGACTATTCTATGCATCTATCACTCTTTCCATAAAGAAATATTTCCACATAGTCAGGGGCGGCTCTATAATGAGGCAAAGTGAGGCGGCTGCCTCAAGCGGCAAAGTTTTGAGGGTGGCTCCTCAACAGCTTTACCGGCACAGCCGCGGTTCCCTAAGAGACAGGGAGCCGCGGCTGCAGAAGAAAGAGGCACAGGGTGGTAGCAGGCAGATATGGGGACAGGGGAGGAGGGGGCAGGGAATCTACAATGGGGCTGACATGGAGGGAGGGAGGGGGGCTGACAGGGAGGGAGGGAGGGAGGGGGCTGACATGGGCTGGGAGGGAAGGGGAGGGGCTGATATGGAGGGAGCGAGGGAGGGAGGGGGCTGATATGGATGGAGGGATGGAGGGAGGGGGCTGACATGGGCTGGGAGGGAGGGAGGGAGGGAGGGAGGGAGGGGCTGACATGGAGGGAGGGAAGAAGGGAGAGAGGAGGGCTGACATGGGCTGGGAGGGAGGGGGAGGGGCTGGGAGAGAGGGAGGGAACTGATAAGTGTTCCCTCTCATCCAGCAGGAAAAACCGGCATCAAACAACTCAGCCTGATGCTGCAAGCAATCAGGCTAATTTGTGTAGCGGCAGCACTCCGGTTGATTTAATTTTAGATTTTGCCGCCTCTGTCCTGCCTCTGCCTTCCCGCCGCTTTATTTTTTCTGCAAGCATTCTTGAGGAAAAAAACGCAGCAGTACGGCAGAGACAGGGCAGAGGTGGCAAAATCTAAAATTAAAACAGCCAGAGTGCCCTGACACCGCTGGATGAGAGGTGCAGGTGGAGGAAGTGGGGACAGGAGAAGGACAAGGAGAGACAAAGTTGAGAGATGGGGGCAAAGGGGGAGACAGGGGACAAATACTGGACAAAGTGGAGAGACGGGGGAAAATGCTGGACAAAGGGGAGAGACGGGGACATACTGAACAGACAGGGGATAAATGCTGGACAGAGGGGAGAGACAGTGCGGGTTAAGATTATAATGGGCTGATGGGGGCTAGCACTGGTAATGGGCAGATTGGGGGGGGCCAGGAATGGTAATGGGTTGATTAGTGAAGGCTAGGACTGGGAATGGACTGATCAAGGAGGGGTTGGGACTGGTAATGGGCTGATTAGGGGGGCTAGCACTGGTAATGGGCTGAGGGGGGACTAGCTATGGAAATGAGCTGATTAGGGAAGGCTAGGACTGGTAATGGGCTGATGGGGGGGTAGGACTAGTAATGGGCTGATTAGGGGAGGCTAGGACTGGTAAGGGGCTGAGGGGGGACTAGCACTGGAAATGAGTTGATCGGGGAGGCTAGGACTGGAAATGGGCTGATTAGGGGAGGCTAGCACTAGTAATGGGGTTGAGGGGGGACTAGCACTGGAAGCGAGCTGATTGGGGGGGCTTCAACTGGAAATGGGCTGATGGTAGGGAGGAGAGGATAGAGCTGCTGGCCTTGTAAGAAAACCGAGGGCTAGGGCTACAAATGGGCTGATGCAAGGGGATGGGAAATGGGACTGTAAGGGAGTGGATGCTGAGAGGGGCTGCCATGGTATTTGGACTAGAAGGAGCTCGACAGTGGGGAAGGAAGGGGACTGGAAGGGAATGGACACCAGTGGCAGTCATGGGAATGCAAGTTGACATTGGAAGGTACTGGGAGGGAGGATAGGAAAGGGGATGATACTGGGAAGGGTTACGGGGACTGGAAATTGGCTGATGGAAAGAAGTGAAGAAAACTAAAGAGATAAGAAATGGCAGATGGACCATAGACCACAGAAAGAGAGCTAAGAGAAGACAGGAAAGCAGAAGCCTCAGATCGGGACCAGCATGATCAGAGAATAAAATGGTCAGACAACAAATGTAGAAAAAATAATTTTATTTCATTTTAGTGATTGGACTTTGTGCTATCTTTATATTTTACACAGTATTGGAGAACTGCATCTCTTATTTATCTGATGTTGCACTGCATGTGGACTCTTGCTTCTTGGGGTTTCAGTTTAAATTTTGTTGAGAAAACAAAAGAGCGGAGCCTGGACTGACAAAGTTAAAACCTTGTTTATTACGCCCCAACGCGTTTCGGCCACCGGCCTTCTTCAGGGGGTCTTAAAGAGCACACCTCAAAAATAATAAACATAAACATATAGGTTAAACACATTATATAAAAAGCTGTCTTACGTCAATAAAATAAAATAAATAAATGAAATATTAATGAAATAATAATTAAAAACATAATTACACTCAAAATATCTAAAGGACAATCTATTAATCCATAATGGTTAATTAAAAACCAACTAATATATATATTGAAAAAGAAAAAGCAAGAACCATAACGCAGTTTATAACAAAATAAAAATGAGTTATAATTTAGTTTTATAAACTGTGCTGTTGATTCTTGCTCTCTTTTAGTTCCTTGGTGTGCAAACAGGACCGTACCTAGCCCTGTGCAAGCGGTGCAGCCGCACAGGGCGCAAAGGCTTGGGGGCGCATTTCGGCTGTCTGCTGTTGCCCTGCTGCCACTGGCAGGACAATAGCAGGCAGCCGAAATGTGCCCCCAAGCCTTTTCACAGCACTTTTAGCAGGTCTGGTCCCTCCCTCCTCTGATGTGAGTGACAGATCTGCTTAAAGTGCCGGCGTCTTTCAGATCGGGCGCATGCCCCCCCTCCTCCTCCCCATACCTCTGTCCAGCGCTGCCTGCTCTTTCCCTGTTGCCAGGGCCGCCATGACAAAAACAGAGGGTGGCAGCAGCAGGGAAAGAGCAGGCAGCACTGGATGGAGGTATGGGGGAGAGGAGGGGGGCGCTCGCCGAAGCTGCAAGTTGCACAGGGCATGATTGCAGTTTGGTATGGCCCTGTGTGCAAACATCTTGCATTCCCTCCATATAATCTAATTGGCTTTTTGGTTTGGTTCAGTCCCTGATTGGAATTCTGAAAAAGCCCCGCCCCCCCCTCTAAGGGGGGGCGCCATCTCATTCTTCGCTTCAGGCAGCAGATTGCCTTGAGCCGCCCCTGCACATAGTACTCCTGAGTCTATCCGCTTTCATGTCCCCTCATAGCAGAGCTTGGCTCTCCTCTTGTGCATTTATACCATGGAGGTATTTCAACGTCTCTATCATATCTCCTCTATCCTGCCTTTCCTCTAAAGTATACATATTAAGATATTTAAGTCTGTCATCATATGTTTTATAATGAAGACTAACCATTTTAGTAGCCACCCTCTGCACCGACTCCATCCTATTTATGTCCTTTTGAAGGTGCGGTCTCCAGAATTACACACAATATTCCAAATGAGGTCGCACAGAGGCACTATCACTTCCTTTCTTCTGCTGGCCATTCCTCTCTCTACGCACCCAAGCATCCTTCTGGCTTTCACCATCACCATTTCTACCTGTCTAACCACCTTAAGATCATCAGAAACAATCACACCCAGATCCTGCTTTTCTTTAGAGGACAGAAATACATCACTCCCATGGATTTTTGTAGCCCAAATGCACAACCCTGCATGTTTGAGCATTAAATCTCATCTGTCAAATTCTTGACTATTCTTCAAGCTTAGCTAGATTCCTTCTCATGTTATCTACTCCTTCCTGAGTGTCTACTCTATTGCAAATTTTGGTATCATCTGCAAAGAGGCAAACCTTATCCGACAGCCCTTCTGCAATATTACTAACAAAGATGTTAAAAATAATTGGACCAAGGACAGATCCCTGCGGCACACCACTGGTAACATCTTTCTCCTCAGAGTGAGCTCCATTTATCTGTACCTTTGGAATACTGGGATCGAGTTCATAATGAGCTTCTCCTGAGACAGCCTTCATTGGGCCATGAAAGACATCTTCATAGACACTAACCAGCTGTTGTCTCAACAGCAGCTGGGTGCACTGCTGTTCTGTCTGGTGTAACACTGCAGGAATGGTGAATTAGATTAGCCCAAGGTGCTCATTTATTAAACCACTTAAAGTAAAAAAAGGAAGAGAAAAAGTCCACAAGGCACATAAAGATCAGTCAAAAAGCTCTGTTCAAACACCACCTGCCTATACAGAGTCTCGGAGAAGTACTTAACCTTGACAAAAGGGAATGTGATACAAAGCCTCACAACAGGGCTAACGGTGACACTAATGCAACTACGTAGCCGCTTATGTCAGCTCATTAGTATACCTCCTTCCACAAATCATTCATAAGCTCTGAAAGTGTGGCACCATTTTTATACAATTTTTGAATGCAAGTAGTATAATGGGTACACTACTCATCAAACTGATTGACAGGTGAGATAAGGATGACAGGAACCAATCAGCATTCACTTCTGGTGTATGTCCTGCCTTAGGCCATGCCCCCTCCCATAGAAGTGAATGGTGAGTTAGCCCTGCCCACTCCCACCCCCAGGCGTGGCCATCGCCCCCACTTGACATGCCTCCACCCCGCCCCAAGGATGACATCATACAATCAGCGTCCACTTCTGGGTTTGTGCCACACCCACGCCCCGCCCTACAATATGGCATTAGCCAATCAGCACCCACTTCCAGGTTTCTGTCACACCCACAGCCTCCCACCCTCAACCACGCCCCTGCCTACATCATCGGAAATGACATCACCGGAAACAGGGTGTCATCAGAAATGGACTGGCGCTTTTTGCTGACATCACCGGAAACAGATTGTCATCAGAAATGGACCGTGTCCTTTTCCGATGACCTCAGCGGAAGCAGAGTGACTGACTCCGGAAATGTGTGTTTTGCTTCTGGTTAATGTTTACATCTGCAAAATGCAGGAACCCTGGAAAACAAAAAAATGCTTTTTTCTCTCTCCCACTGCCCCAGTTCTTTTTTCTTACAAAAGATTCTTAGCACAGCACAGGGCTTTTCACAGAGGCACAGACAGGGTAGAAGCTTTTCTTTACAAATGTTAAACCTCAACACATTTTTTGTTAGAGAAACCACTGCTGTCCATGTGATAGAATTTTGCTTTTAAGACCTCATGGTTAGAAAAAATTATTCTGGCAAACACAGTGTAAGTTTAGACTGAAATACAGAGAGAGAGAGAGAGAGAGAGAGAGAGACCTGAGTTCAAATCCCCCTAATACAGCTTTTTTTTTTTTTGAGAGAGAGAGCTGAATTCAAACACAGCCACAGCTATTTTTTAGTGGCTTTGAAAAAACCAATACTGAGAGACAAGTCTGAACATGCCTCTCTAGGGTGTGGTAACACATGATTGGTTGAAATAAGAGGTCTGTTCTGAGCATGCTCCAGGTGTTCTGAGCATGCTCCTGGTGTAAGGATGTGTGTCCTGTGTAAGGGGAACATTTTAACACAGAGATTCAAAAAGAAAAAATGGCTCTTTTTGGAACACCAAGCAGAATTTCCAGCAGGACACACAACATTAATTACTTTCTTAAGGACCATGATGCCGCTGCTGAGGGGTATCCACCGATTGAAAATCCATTTGAAATACTGGAGAATCCGGCAGAGCCTGAACAAGAAATAACAGAGAATGTAGATTATCCAGATGGTCAGATATTATTCGATTCTCAAGAACCCTGCGATTCTGACACCGAGATTGACTTAACATCTGACAACACAATGGATCCAGAGGATATAGAATTATATCACGCCGCTGTAGATGCAGAAACAAACTGTTTATTGGAAGAACTAGGATCAGCAGAGGCAAGAGAAGGTTTTTTTATTTAGAAAAGTGTTATAGAAAAGGTGGTTCACACTGACATTATTTTGGGTTTTTTTGTAGGGAAGTGACGAATCTCCGCTCCTACAGGAGCTAGAGGACATACAAGCAACCAATCTACGCTGTTTGTGCTTTCTCTGTACATATCAAAGGGAGGCATTTGATGTCATAGCCAGCCAAAAGGACTACACAAAACCTGATGAAATAAACACATTGAAATCTGCTATACAAGCAACAGTGGGCTGTATTATCAGGAAATGCTGGCAGGGCGTTATGCATAGAGACTGTGCACCCCGATTTCTTATGACAAGTACAACAACACGGAATATATCACAAACCTGGATTTCTCTGTGACTCTGAAGGAGTTTAGCGATCTGATTTAAGAAATCGTCAGCGTCTAATGCTTCTGGGTTTAACTTTCCAGAATACATGGAATTGTGAAAAAGAGATGAGTGTAGATGCACCTGTACATAATCACCGGGTGAAACCCTGCTGCTGACCTCATCCAGAATATGTTGAATACCTTGCCGAATGGCGAATTGAGCCTCAGATAATGATGTTACCCTGTCTAAATTTATAAACCGAAATTCCTCTGAATAAATTATACCATTAAACTTGTCCAATTTACGATCCCACCTTTTCACAAACTGAACATAGCTAACTGGTTCTGATTCTTCAGCAGGGCCTAATGCAAGATTATTTGCTCTGTCCTCTGAAACACTGTGATCAAAGACACGGCTTTCACCATGCCCTCCGTATTCTGTACCGGCATGTGTAGATTCACCGTCAGAAAAACTTTCGCTGTGTGATCTTTTCCTGTTAGACTTCTCTCCCATAGCCGCTGGTTTTCTAACATTTTCTCGATCTGAAAAAGAAAAACGTAGGGGGCTACTACTTTTTTTTCTTTTACAGAGACCTTAAAATCTGTGTGTTGGATAAAACCGGAATACTCACGATTCTGCTTGTCTTTTGGTTTTCTGTAAGGTACCGTCTGTTGGTTAGGCTGGACATCTTGTTTTGTAGCATCTTCTTGGTCTAAAATAAAAAAAAGATTAAAGGTTGAGGCACATTATAAAGAGCATGGCTGCTGGAAAATTAAAAACCACAGGTCATACCTTCTAACATTCTTTGTTGCCTTCTTTTTGTAAGAGAAAGTTTATTTTTTCTGTAGGGTGTCGTCTGTTGATTAGGCTGGTCATCTTGTTTTGTAGCATCTTCTTGGTCTAAAATAAAAAAGATTAAAGGTTGAGGCACATGGCTGCTGGAAAATTAAAAACCACAGGTCATAACTTTTAACGTTCTTTGTTGCCTTCTTTTTGTAAGAGAAAGTTTATTTGTAACCCCCTTTTTCTGCTCCTATTTTTTTTAAAGACAATCATAAGAGACAGAAACATTACATAGCCAACAATATTTAAAAAAAAAAGTAAGACTCATATCTGCCCACCATGTCTGAAGAAGAATTGCAGATGATGCAGGCTGTAGAGAGACTATGTGATCTCTTCTGGCTGCTGAAATATACTGCAGCTTTTTAAAATGAAATTCTTTTGATGGGATTTACAGTCCCCCAGACTCTTTAACTGAAATATCTCTGGATCTCATAATCTTATCATATGACCTGGCTAATTCACACTGCCTTTTTTTCGCAGACAGTACATTGTAATAGATGCTATATATTGTGTATGGGGACCAATGTGGCTAATACACATTCCCCCACCCCCAGACGCCTTAAGTGGATTTTAGTTCTACAATAGAGCTCTGCTCTTCACATTCTTATCATATGGCCTATTGTGTAAGGCACACCTATTGATTAACTAGGCATTCTTAAAACACACCACACATAGGGGTATGTTTACTAAACTGCGCTAATGTGCGCGGCGCACATTAGCGTGCGCTAAGGTACCTTAGCGCACGCTAATTTCACATTACGGGGCACAAATGTGCCCCGCACAGGTGCGCACCGCACTAAAGTGCCCGCTCATGTGCACGGCGCGCTGATGTGCGATAAAGGCGTGGAAAGGCTCCCGGAGGGCGGAGGAAGGCTCCCCAGGGGCAGAGAGAAGGGGTCAATGGGTGGAGAGTGGGAGGGGAGAGGCTCCCCGCACACTAGCGGGGCTGAAATTCAAGGAAAAAAATACCGCGAGTGAAAACCTCACGGTAGAGCCGATTTAAAGGGAAGAGAAACCATTTCTGTCAGCAATGTACAGCAAAACCAGGGAAACCTACAAAACAGTGATAAGTGTGATACATGTGCACGGTACAAAAGTACAAACAAACATTGAAAAGGACCCCAACAAAATATAAAAAAATTATAATCAAGCTGGGCAATAGTGAAAGTAATGGGAAACATCAAAAAACACTCCCAAGAAAGTCGCAAAAAATAAATATGAATTTTAGAAGGGTCTACACTCCGTCCCCATACAAGGTGAATGATCCCACAGTGAAATAGCACTGATCAGGGTTTCCCTCTCCATTGGACAGGTTACCTATGGCATACACATGTTCCACAACAGCAGGGCAGGCATGTCGGAATGGGCAACTGGACAGATGCTGGGAAAGGGGATACAGAGGGCTGCAGGCGGCACATGCTGTGGTGCAGCTGGGGCACAGTGCGGACTAGGCAGATGCCTAGATGGCACTTAGGAATGCTGAAACTTAACCGCAGCCAGACAGCAACCTGATGAGGGCCCAACATGGGCACGAGAGTGTTTAGCACAGTGTCACAGGGGATAGTACCCAGCAGGTACCCCCAAGGGCACAGAACATTGGCAGGCGGTGATTGGGGGACCGTGCGGACAGATATGCAGGCACCCTACCCCACAGAACCCATACCATAGGCAGTGCTACCCACACACAGGATGGCCTGAGACTTGCGTACCACCAGCACCACCAGCAGAAGGGCATGTCAGCATGGTGGCACAGGGGTACGGGAGGTGGAGGGGGCAGTAGTGGCAGCTGACCAGAGGCAGACCAGTAGCCTAGCCCTGTGTAGGTGGGTTGCAATGCACTGCAACAGACAGGCCCTGCCGGACAAACAGTCATGGTATCATCAGGGAATGCACTGTTTCTGTGGCAACACGGTGGTGCAGTGCACACAACCAGTGTGTTTGGAGACAAAAGGTCACAGGTTCAAGCCCCAGCTGGGGCTCCTGCCAATCCAGTCCCCATATTTTACCCACAACTATATCGTGATAGTAAAGATGAACCTTTATTGCAGAGAACATAAGCATGGCTCAAACACATCTATTTTACTCTACAGAGCACAGACACCAGAAACATGCACATTACCTAGAGCAGATTCCCCCAAATGCAGTCCTGGAGGGCCACAAATCCTTCAGGGTTTATGCTGTCTCCAATCTAAAGATGGAGCGGTACTGGTGGTGGAGGTGGCAGCAGCTGGTGGCAACAGCAGACCATGGCCTAGCCCTGTCCAGGTGGGTGCCGTGCACTGCAACAAACAGGCCCTGTCGTATGTACAGTCATGGACTCCCCAGGGAATGCAGCATATCTGTGGCAACACGGTGGTGCAGTGCACACAGACAGTGAGTGCAAAAACAGAAGCACACAGGTTCAAAGCCCAGCTGGGGCTACTGCCAATCCAGTCCACATATTTTTCCCACAACTAAACCGTGATTAGTAAGGACAAACCTTTATTGCAGAGAACATACGCATGGTTAATACGCCTATCTTTTACCCCACCGAGCACAGACACCATAAACAGGCGCATTACCTAGAGCAGAGTCTCTCAAATGCAGTCCTGGAGGGCCAAACACCATTCAGGTTCCATGCTGCCTCTAATAAAGATGCCTGTGCTGCATATCTATGCACCACCCCCATGGTATGCAGATGTATCTCATGCATATTCATGAGGGACAGCATGACAACCCGAACAGTGTTTGGCCACACCAGGACTGGAGTTGGGAACCTCTGCCGTAAAGCAGCAGCCAACAGGGGCAGACACACCCCACACACCACAGGCCCCATTAGCCAATGCCTCCTGGAGAGGCAGGACATTGGGCCCTGCGTGCATCTCCCAATAATAGCACTTGCATACCTTAGCAATGCCACCCTACACCTGGGTATACGGTACACAGCTATCAAACATTTGCAATTATTACTGGCAGATAGCAATTCCTACGTTAAGCACAGTTTGCTGATTGAGCTCCATCATAACAATCTTTCTGATGTCTGCGGTGTGTGCTTCAGGTCTGGTCTCTGACAGTGTTTACCACCCTGGGGAGTGACCCCCAACAGTATTGCGTACCAAATCTATGCCTGTACTGTGCCCAGGACTGGTTTGGTGGCCAGGGCTGCTAAATTCCTCTATAGTAGCACAATGCTGGCATAGGTGTGGGAGTGTGTGTCTGTCTATCCAGTGTGTGGTGGCTGCAAACACCCTCCACAGCCCACACTGCCAGCACTGTTGCCAGTATTGGCCTGCCAATGTGCATAATGAGGAGCAAGGTACCATGTGTATAGCCCGGACAGGGTGGCCTGGCCAGGATGCATCTGCACAGGGCATAGGGCAATGGCTGGGACATTGTAGTGCCTGGCCACCACCTACACAGACAGGGTGGCCACAGCATGTCCTGCTGGGAGATCACTCACACCCTGACTGTGCAGTGATCACGGCATGGCTAGGCACCCCCATAGTGCTATATAGTATTTTCCTCATGTGATATTTATGGGTTTCCTTTTGGGGCCCAGTCACT